>PVIH01006829.1:6939-106849 GCA_004025045.1 Sigmodon hispidus
CCCCCCCCCCCCCCCCCCCCCCCCCCCCCCCCCCCCGGGGCAGGCGGCAGGTGGTCCCAAGGTCTTGCTTAGTTCAGCCTCCACTCCTGGCAGATCCAGTCTTGCACTGGCCCTTCTGTTGCTTCTTATAAATACTCTCCATGCATGCTGTATTTAGAGATGAGCCTAATTTATCTCCCACTGAAATGTACTGTTGGAATGCTGTTGTCTCTGCCATAATAACCCTTAATAAAGTCTGCATTGCCATGTTTTAAAAAGTAACAATGAATATCTAATTTTAACAGTAATAGACACAAGGAAATTTCCTTAACATTATATGTTTGTTTTATGAAACCTTTCATATGTTTATTATCCAAATGAATATCTGAAATTTCTATTTAAAAAGAAAATAAGGAAGCTGAATCTCCTATTAAAAGAAAGTTGTCATTTAAATATTTGAAATTTAGAGATGAATAAGATCTTCTTTTTAAATTGAAAATAGATTCTTTTCTCATACAATACATCCTAACTACAATTTTTCCTCTCCCCACACCTCTGAGTATTCCTCACCTCCCTTCACCCCAGATATATACCTCCCCTATTTCTACTTAGAAAATAGTGGGCCTCCAAGAGACAAAAACCAAACAGGACAAAAGAAGATTCAATATGACAAGGTAAATGCCCTCACATGGCAACTAGACAATGTAACCCAATAGGAGGAAGAGTCTCAAGAGCAAGCAAGAGTCAGTGACATACCCTTCCAGACTGTTAGTAGTCCAACAAAACACCAAGCTAACAGCCATATACACAGAGGACCTGGTTCAGATGCATGCAGGCTCCATGCTTGCTACCTCAGTCTCTATGAACCCATATGATCCCTTCTTAGTTGATTCAGTGGGTCCTCCAAACCCTCTTGACTTCTGCAATCTTACTTTCCTCACTTCCCTGGGTTTCCCAGAAACCTAAGGGGAGGTACCTGGTGGAGACCTTCAATTTACACTTTATCTCTGCATAATGTTTAGCTGTGGTTCTCTGTGTCTGCTACTAGAGAATACCTTTCTAATGATGACTGGACAAAACACCAGATTTATAAGTATAGCAGAATATTATTAGGAGTCATTTCATTCATTATTTTTACTATATTTTTTGGTGGTTGTGTTTGGTTCTATCCCGGGTTTCTGGGGTATCCAGTGTCCTGTTCTTGGCATTCCATTAGTGCAGGAAAATACTCCTTGTGACATGTGCCTCAAGTTAAATCAGACAATGTTTGGCCACTCCACAAGATTTTTTGCCTCCATCCCCTAGCACATATTTTTAGCAAGACAGATTGTTGGTCAAGGGTTTTGTGGCTGGATTAGTGTCCAGCTTTGTCTTTCAATAGCCTGCAGAGTACCTTGCCATGTATAAAAGATTAGAACTTAGGGGTAATGGCCCCATGCAGACGCAAGCTCAACTTCTTCACATTCAGTGAGCTGTGCAGATGCCGTCCTTGACAGTGGGGTTCATCTGTCAGTTTTTGGGGGAGTGGTCCTCTGTTTGAGCATCAGCCTGAGCTGTTTAGAATTCTCTATGGGACTACCTCTACCAACAATTCAAACAAATACAATCCAGTTGCACCACTGGGAGATGTGTCTGGCTACAAAAGACTGACAGTTTAGACTCTGTATCCTCCATCACTCGGAGTCCACACCAGAGTCACCATCATAGATACTGGGAAGTTTCTTCTGCACTAGGTTTCCATATCACCTCCTCAAGTGCCACCCAATTCCAGCCTCCTTTCCCAACACTCTTTCATTATATCTCTGCCCCCACCCAATCCCCCAGTCCCCCTACAAGATCTATTCTAATTTCCCTTCATTAAAAAATGCATGCTTTTTTCTTAAAGCCCTCATCTTTACCTGACTTCTCTGAGTATGTAGATTGAAGCTTGATTATAATATACTTAGCATCTAATAGCCGCTTATAACTAAATAAATGCCATATATGTCTTTCTGGTTCTGATTTACCTCACTCAGGATAATTTCTTCTAGTGACATACATTTGCCTGCAAATTTCATGGTGTTGTTTTTTTAAACTAAGTACTACTCTATTGTGTAAATATATGACATTTTCTTTATCAGTTTTTCAATTGAGGGATATTTAGATTGTTTCCACTTGTTTGGATAGTATGGATAAAGCTATGAGTTGAGCAAGTCTCCTTGTGACAGGATGGAGTGTCTTTTGGGTATATGCTCAAGAATAGTATAGTTATGTGCTGAGGAAGATTGATTTCCAATTTTCTGAGTAACAGACATTGATTTCCAAGGTGGCTGTGCTAGTTTGCACTCCTACCAGCAATGGAGGAGTGCTCCATATCTTCACCAGCATGAGCTGTCACTAGTATTATGGATCTTAGCCACTCTCAAATTATTTCTGTTTTGCATTTCCTTGCCTGATGGCTAATAATGGTGAACGTTTTATTAAATGTTTTTGGCCATTTGTGATTACTGTAATGCCAATTCTCTGTTTATATCTATCTCCACCCAATTTTTAATTATTTGTTCTTTTATATATTAGACCTCTATTGGATATGCTGTCATTAAAAACCTTCCTGCATTTTATAAGCTTCTGAATGGTACTATTGACAGTGCCTTGTGCCTTACAGAAGCTTTTCTGTTTCATGAGATCTCATTTATTTATTGATGATCTTACTGCTTCCACTATTGGTGCTCTGTTCAGAAAGTTGTCGCCTGTGTCAATGATATTTTAGTGTGTCTGGTCTTATAGTGAGTTCTTTGATTCATTTAGACTTGAGTTTTGTGCAGGGTGATAAATATGTATCTATTGGCATTCCTCTATGTGAAAATATCCAGTTCCTCCAGTATTGTTTGTTGAAGATGATTTTCTTTTATACCTTATGAATTTCTGGCTTATTTATTTATAAAAATCCCATAGGTGTATGATTTTTGTCTGGGTCTTCAATTCAACTCCATTGATCAATGTGTATATTTTTATGCCAATAGTTTGTGGGTTCTATAGTGCAACTTGAAATCAGGGATGATGATACCTCTAGCAGTTCTGTTTTTGAAATTTTGATGGGAATTGCCCTGACTCTTTATATTGCTTTTGGTAAGATGGCCATTTTTACTATGTTAATTCTACTGATACATGAGCGTGGGAGAACTTTCCATCTTCTAATATCTTCTCCAATTTCTTTAAAGACTTAAAGTTCTCATCAGAAAGGTCTTTCACTTCCTTGGTTAGAGTTACTTCAAGATATTTTATATTATTTGAGGTTATTGTGAAAGGTATCATTTCCCTGGTTTCTTTCTGAGTCCTTTTGTTGTTTCTATATAGGAGTGTTTCTGATTTTCTTAGTTATTCATGTGTACAGCCACTTTGATGAAAGTTCTTAAAAGTTAGAGGAGTTACCTGTTAGAATTTTTAAGGTCAATTATGTATACTATCATATTATCTTTGACTTCATTCTTTTGAATTTGTATCCCTTTTGATCTCCTTCAGTTGTCCTATTACCCTAGCTAAAACTTCAAGTATTATATATGGAAAGAGTGTACAACTTTGTCTTGTTCTTGATATTCATGGAATTTGAGTTTTTCTCTCTTTGATTTGATGTTGGCTATGGATTGGCTGTAAATTGCTTTTATTATGTTTAGTTATATCCCTTGCATCCCTAATCTGTTCAGAACTTTTACCATGAAGGGATATTGGATTTGATTCAGGGCTTCTTGACATCTAATGAGATGATCCTCTGTGTGTGTGTGTGTGTGTGTGTGTGTGTGTGTGTGTGTGTTTTACTTTCAGCTATATGGTGAATTACATGTACTTAATTTCATATTTTGGACTATCCCGTCGTCTCTCAGATAAAACCTATTTGGTCAGGATGGTTAATCTTTTTATGTATTTTTGTTTAATTTGCTAGTATTTTTGTGTCTAGGTTCATAAGTGAAACTGGTCTGTAAATCTCTGTCTTTGTTGAGTCCTTAGGTGGTTTGGATATCAGAGAGACTGTGGCCTTATACAATGAATTTGGCAATGTTATCTTTGTTTCTATTTTGTGGAAGAATTTGAGGAGAATTGGCATTAGCTCTTTTTTGAAAGTTTGAAAGTCATGTAAAAGTCTGCACTAAAACTGTTTGACTTTAAAATCTTTTTTTTTTTTGAAACTTTTGTGACTGCTTCTATTTCACTAGGGGTTAACATGCATTGAAAAAATAATCCATTTCTTTTAGATTTTTCACTTTTGTGGAGTACAGGTTTTTGAAGTATGAGCTAATGATTCTTTTCCTTGGTGTCTGTTGTTATGTCCCCCTTTTGCTTGTAATTTTGTTAATTTGTATTTTCTTTCCCTGCCTTTTATTTGGTTTGGATAAAAGTTTATCTTGTTGATTTTCTCAAAGAACCATTTCTTTTTTTCATTGATTTTTTTTGTATTGTTCTCTTTGTTAATGAATTCTGCCCTTAGTTTGATTATTTCTTTCCATTTACACCTCTCTTGTGTGCTTAGTTCTAGAGATGTTAAGTGTGCTGTTTAGTTTCTAGTATGAGATAACTTCAATTTTTTATGCAGGCATTTGGTTCTATGATCTTGAATCTTAGCACCACTTTTATTGTTTCCCAAATGTTTGGCTATGTTGTTCTGCCAAGTTCAAAGGTCACATTCATATGGAACTTGCATGTTCAGTTTATACAGTATACTGTCAAGCAGTCAATACAAAAACAGTCTCTTTTCCAGTGACTAACTGTTACAACAAACACAGTAAACTCCATATGGAGTTTTTTTCAATGCCCATTATTCTCTTAAAGTATATTGGTGCTTCCAGGAACTGATAAATCTCGCTGTCCAGAAAAGACTAAGTTCTTAAAACTATTTTAAATGCCATATTCTATAGGTCTTAGAAGCATTACAAGATTACCAATCTAATTGAAATATATCTTTGTATACCTGGCAATCTAACTAACATGACTATAAGTTTGGCTATCAAGTATGACTATTAGTCTGTATTTCTTAATTAGACATTACAATTTTAAATGAGTTACATGCACAGAAAAATATATAGCATAACAAAATTGACCTTAAATTTGTATCACTAAATAGATCTGTTACTTCAATGGTTATAGTTACTCCAAGGTATTTCACACTATTTGCAGCTATTATAAAAGTTGATGTTTCCCTTATTTCTTTTTCAGCCCTTCTATCTTTAGTGTATAGAAGGGTGACTGATTTCTTTGAGTTAATCTTGTATCCTGCTACATTACTAATGGTGTTTATCAGCCATAGTAGTTTCTTGGAAGAATTTTGTGGGTCACTTACATATACAATCAAATCATCTGCAAATAGAGATAGTTCCACTTCTTCTTTTCCAAATTGTATCCCCTTAATCTACTTTCGTTCTCTTATTGCTTTAGCTAAAACTTCAAGAATTATATTGAATAAATAAAGGGAGAGAGGACTTCCTTGTCTAGTTCAGCCTCCACTCCTGGCAGATCCAGTTTTCTCCCCACAACCTCAAGACTGTGTCAGGTGTTCCTCTAGGGGAAGTGGGATCCAAGGAGTCAGTCCAGGGTGTTTGCGATTCCAAGCTGTTCAGTGGTTGTGGCTTGCAGCTTGGGCATGCTTTGCTTTTTTCTTGTTTGTTGGTTGGTTTGTTTAGAGTCCACTAATGAGTGAGTACATCCCCTGCTTATCTTTCTGGGTTTGTGATAACTTGCTCAGAAGAATATTCCCAAATCCATCCATTTGCCTGCAAATTTTAGGATATCATTTTTTCTTACTGCTGAGTAGTACTCCATTGTGTAGATGTACCACAGTTTGTCATTCTTCAGTTGAGGGACATCTAGGTTGTTTCCAGGTTCTTGTTATTACAAATAATGCAGCTATGAACATAGTTGAGCTAATGCCTTTGGAGTGTGACTGTGCATCTTTAGGGTATACACCCAGAAGCGGTATTGCTGGGTCCTTCTGAGAAACCGCCAAACTGCATTCCAAAGTGGCTGAACAAGCTTACACTCCCACCAACAATGGAGGAGTGTTCCCCTAGCTCTGCATCCTCTCCAGCATAGGCTGTCCTCTTTGTCTTTTATCTTAGCCAGTCTAATAGGTGTCAGGTGGTATCTCCAAGTTGTTTTGGTTTGCATTTCTCTGATGGCTAAAGATGATGAGCACTTTTTCAGGTGCCTTTCAGCCATTCATAGTTCCTCTGCTGAGAATTGCCTTTTAAGATCTGAACCCCATTTTTTGATTGAGTTATTCAAGGTTTTGGGCTCTAGATTCTTGAGTTCTTTATATGTCTTAGAGATCAGTCCTCTATCACCTGTAGGGTTAGTGAAAATCTTTTTCCATTCTGTAGGCTGTCGTTTTGTCCTATTGACAGTGTCCTTGGCATTACAGAAGCTTCTCAGTTTCAGAAGATCCCACTTATTGATTGTTGGTTTTAGTGTCTAGTAGTACTCCATGGTGCCCCCTTTGCATTTCTGATTTTGTTGATTTGGATACTCTCTTTCTGCTTTTTGGTTAGTTTGGATATGGGTTTATCTACTTTGTTGACTTTCTCAAAGAACCAAATCTTTGATTCATTGATTCTTTCTATTGTTCTTTTTGTTTCACATGTATTGATTTCAGCTCTAAGTTTGATTATTTCTTGCCCTCTACTCCTTTTGCTTTTAATTGTTCTAAGGTTTTGAGCTGTGCTGTTAGTTCTCTAGTGTGGAATTTCTCTAGATTTTTCATATAGGCATCTAGTGCTATGAATTTTCTTAAGACTGCTTTCATTGTATCCCACAAGTTTGGATACTATGTGGATTCATTTTCATTAAACTCTAGAGAGTCTTTGATTTTTTTTCTTAATTTTTCCTTGACCCATAGGTGGTTCAGTTGAGTGATGTTTAGTTTCCATGATTTGGTAGGCTTTCTGTAATTTTTGATATTGTTGAACTATAACTTCAAACCCTTATGGTCTGATATGACACAAGGGATTATTTCTGGTTTTTTGTGACTATTGATATTATGTGGTTAATTTTAGAGAAAGTTCCCATGTGGTACTGAGAAACATTTATATTCCTTTGTGTTTGGGTGCAAGCAGCTGTAAATATCTATTAAATCCATTTGCATCATAACCTATGTTAGACTCCTTATTTCTCTGAAGTCTCTTTCTGGTTGACCTATCCAAGGGTAGTAGTAGGGTATTGAAGTCTTCCAAAATAGTGTATGAGAATTGATGTGGGGTTTCAGCTTTAGTAGTGTTTCTTTTACATATGTAGGTGCCCTTATAATAGGGGCATAAATATTTCAAATTGAAATCTCATCTTGATCAGTTTTTTTTCTGAGATAAGTAATGTCCATCCTGGTCTCTTTTAAGTGATTTTAGTTTGAAGTCTACTTTGTTAGATATTAGGATAGCAACACTAGCTTGTTTCTTGGGGTCATTTGATTGGAAAAGTTTTTCCCAAACCTTTACTCTAAGCTTGTGACAGTCTTTGAGGTTGAGATGTATTTCTTTCATGCAGCAGAATGATTTCTGTTTTGTATTCATCACGTTAGGGTGTGTCTCTTTATAGGTGAATTGAGTCCATTGATATTAAGGGATATTAGTGACCACTGATTGTTATTTCCTGTTATTTTTGTGGTAGCTTATATGTATTTCCTTTCTTTGGGCTTTTCTTATGTGGGATTATCAATTGTTTATGGTTTTATGGGTGTATCTATGATCCTTAGTTTGGAGTTTCCCTCTAATGCTTTCTGAAGGGCCAGATTTGTGGATAGGTATTAAGTTTTATTTTTGTGATGAAATATCTTGTTTACTTCATCTATGGTGATTGATAGTTTTGCAGGGTATAGTAGTTTGGGTTGGGGGCCATGTTCTTATAGTGTCTGTATAATATGTGACCAGAACCTTCTTGCTTTCTTTGTTTCCACTGAATAGTCACAATTTATTCTGATTGGTCTGACTTTATAGGTAAATTGGCCCTTTTCTTTTGCAGCTCTTAAATTTTTTCTTTGTTTGGTATATTCTGTGGCTTGATTATTATGTGGCAAGCAGACTTTTTTACGGGATCAAATCTATTTGGGGTTCTGTAAGCTTCCTGTAACTTTATAGACATTTCCTTCTTTAGGTTGGGAAAGTTTTCTTTTGTGATTTTACTGAATACTTTATTTTTTTCTTTGAGCTGGTATTCTTCTCCCTCTTTTCCTAGTATTCTCAGGTTAGGTCTTTTCATGTTGTCCCATATTTTCTGAACATTTTGGCTATGGTGTTTTGGGTTTTAGTGTTTCTTTGACTGATATCTATTTTTACTGTTGAGTCTTCTACTCCAGAGATTCTCTCTTCCATCTCTTGGATTCTGTTAGTTATGCATGTATCTGTAGTTCCAGATCTTTTCTTCAGATTTTATATTTCTACCTTGCCTCACTTTGTACTTTTTTTATTGCTTCTATTTCAATTTTTAGTTCCTTAAATTTTTTTTTTCATTTGTTGGTTTTCCTTTTCTTGGTTTTCTTTGTTTTCTTTCAAGAATTTGTTCACCTCGGAAGGGGCCGTCTGCAGGCGCCATGTTGGGCCGCGAAGGTGGCAAAAAGAAGCCCCTGAAACAGCCCAAGAAGCAGGCCAAGGAGATGGACGAGGAAGATAAGGCTTTCAAGCAGAAACAAAAGGAGGAGCAGAAGAAACTCGAGGAGCTAAAAGTCAAGGCCGCGGGGAAGGGACCCCTGGCCACAGGTGGAATTAAGAAATCTGGCAAAAAGTAAGCTGTTCCTCCTTTCTGAGATGATGGTGACCCTCTTCGATTCCTATTTAAACATCTGGATCCCCTGCCATAACATCTTTGCCACCTACAGCTAGAATGAAATGTTATCCTGAAGCCTGCTAAACATCTGGACTCCCTACTGTAACATCTTTGCCACCGATAGTTAGAATGAAGTGTTATCCTGGAGCCTGTTGTACATTGTAATAAACTTTTGTAAAAATAAATAAATACAATAAACAATACAATGGCTCATTGTCTCTAGAGTTCAGCAGTTTCTACCTCAGCTCTGAATGTGAAGTGAACCCAGTGTGGGGTCCTGCCAGAGCCTGCTTTGTACATCTGCTCAGTACATCTTTGTTGTACTCTGAATCCTGTATCACTTTGAATTAAACCAACTCGTTAAAAGGCAAAAAAAAAAAAAGAATTTGTTCACCTCTTCCATTTTTTGTTTCTATTTTCTTCTACCTGTTTAAAGAATTTTTTATATCTTTTTTAAGGCTTCTATAATCTTTGTAAAAGTGTTTTTGAGGTTGTTTCTTTCTATTCCCTCTTCCATGCTCTGTTCAGGTCTTGGTGTTGGAGAATCACCAGTTTCTTCTGGTGTTGCCTTATTGTTCTTTATATTGTTATATGTATTCTTGTACTGATATGTGCCCATAGTTTCAGTTGTTCATGCTTAGTTAGCTCTTAGTCAGTATTGGCCTAGGGTTTGCATGTCTCCTGTCTACCCTGAACCCGGGGTCTGCATGGTCTCTGACTTTGCTCTGGACACAAGACTGTGTTTCAAAGGTGTCTGTTTGTCTGTCTATGATGAAACAGCTTGTCCTGGGGACAGGGCCTGAGCATGGGAGGTCCCTTCTACTAGGAATTGCTGGGGAAGGAACCTCTTAGTTTTAGCCTAGTGCCAGTCAGATAGTCAAGAGTCTGAGATCAGGACCTTGGGTATGATCCCAGGCCCTGGAAAGAGATTCTGTGTATGGGGAGCCCAGGAGCTGAGTTTCCCTCACCTCTGAATTTGTTCTGAAAATGGTTCGATGTCTGTCTGCCTGTGAAGATGCAACTCACCCTGGAGCAAAAACAAACATTTATGAACAATATTTTGGAAATTTGGGCATGGTTTTCCATTATTACTTCCTGCTGATTAACGGGCACTAGCAATCTTATGAGGGTTTTGAAACTGGATTATCTTACCCTGAAGCCAATGTGGCTATCTCTTCCTACCAGAGAATTTAAAGGTGGTGTTGGTTGATGAAATCATAAGAAACTGGAAGCAGTTCTCATCTTCTGTGGAAACAGATGCAGAACCTCTTTTCCAAAGCAACATATCCTTAGACACAAATTTCAAAGTCAAGATACCTATAAAATATATGTTTGTTTAACTTAGCAGCCACTGCAACCAATTGTCTTTCTGCAGTTAGCTCATTAACAGTTAAAAATTAAAAGAAAACACAATAATAACCATAATCTAGCCTTTTTGTGTATTCTCCATCTTTTTGTGGCTTTTTATATTTTTATTTCTCTATTTCTCCTTTTTAAGAATTCTATCCTTTTTCTTTTCTCTCCCAGTCTATATATTCTTTTTCATACACATTTTAACCCACTGAGAAGGTTTCTCCATCTGAATCTTTCTTATTGTGTATCATTAATCATTTTTTACCAGAAGAGCTTTTAAAATGCTAAAACTGCTTTTACTGCTGACTGCACCCCACTTGGCTTTTCAACATGGTGGAAGCATTGGAGCCACACTTATTTTTCTCAATTCTTAGAAGAGTATTAAATATTGTGGAATTTTTTTACCACTCCTACTCTGGGGAATTTTAGGTTCCACAAGCCACCAAGTAGAGAACTGATGTCCACTGCTCACTACACTTAAGAATTTGGCAGCAGGGCCTCTTAAAGAGACACATAGTTTTTGCTGATAAAGCTGAGTCAGGAAGCTTCTTCTTCTAAAGGAGCCCTGTCTCTGCCTGATGCCAATAAACAGAGAAGTCCCAGAAAATACTGCTACCAAGAAACCATCTTTGACTCTGCTTCTGTTTTGTTCAATATAAACAGAACTTTAAATCAATCACATGAAAATTGTTGTTTATACTGTCTTCTGTGAGACTGGAGGAAGCAGCCTTGTTCTAAGCTGCCTACAGCAGACCTGCAATTTTGAAATTCAAGCCTGAACACCACATTCATCTCTATACCATGACCCACTTCAGATATACAACTTGGAAGCCAATTTTGGCTCCATTTATATGCGCTAGAACCCTTTTTAATCTTTCTCAAGCTTTATGGAAGTTTTTACCCCATGTTGAGTGCCATCTATAGAATGAGATTTCTGGCCCCCTAGACTAGCTCTATTATTCAGACCTGCTTATTTTAAAAGGTACATTAGATATGAGAAGTGGTCCTTCAGGTTTCTGCTTGGTAGAAAATACTGCCAGACATTCTTTAGGACTCAAGGAGAAGTGACTGACAAATTAGGCCAGAATGGGCCCAGCAAATTTTCTGTTTCAGTGAAAGGTATGCCAGAGACTCTGGGCATATAGGATGCCCAGATGGAAGCTCCAACATTACAAAGAAACTTTAGGTGACTGTCCAGGCAGACAGATGTCATCTCTGTCATTTCCAGATCTTGGAAGTTGCTTGCACTTCCTGTTTACACAGGTAATACTACATCTTTCTGTGGTCTTTGATATAGTTGAAGATTTGGCAGTTATAGATATAGTTTTTCTTAGTTATTATAAAAGGTATATTAGATATGAAATTTGGACTCACAAGAATAAGGTAGATGATAGAATATTTTTCAAATTTTGTAAAATACAACCAGACTAGGTATTGTAACTATAATTCTTGCTTGATAGCTGTTTTGTTATATATAATTTTGCTATATAATAATTGAAACCTTCCGTTTTGATTAGACAAAAAGGAGAAGTTATGTAGAAATGTTTTTCTGTATGCTATGAATATTGTTCTTTTAATAAAGGAACTGTTTTGGCTAATATCAGGCATCGTAGCAGTAGGCAGGAAATCATAATATAGGTAGGGGGAAGGTGGAGTCAAAAAGACACTATCCAGATGCCTAAGAAGACATATATAAGGACCACTAACACTTGAAAAAGTGTTCAACATCTTTAGCAATCAGAGAAATGCAAATCAAAACAACTTTGAGATACCACCTGACATCTGTCAGATTGGCTAAGATAAAAGACGCAGATGGTAGCCTATGCTGGAGAGGTTATAGAGCAAGGGGAAGACTCCTCCATTGTTGGTGTGGGAGTGTAAGCTTGTTCAGCCACTCTGGAATGTAATATGGTGGTTTCTCAGAGAACTGGGAATCAATCTCCCCAAGGATCCAGCAATACCACTTCTAGGTATATACCCTAAAGACACACAGTCACACTCCAAAGGCATTAGCTCAACTATGTTCATTGCAACATTATTCATAATAACAAGAACCTGGAAACAACCTAGATGTCCCTCAACTGAAGAATGGATTAACAAACTGTGATACATCTACACAATGGAATTCTACTCAACAGTAAGAAAAAAATGATACCCTAAAATGTGCAGGCAAATAGATGGATTTGGAGAATATACTCCTGAGCAAGGTATCTCAAACCCAGAAAGATAAGCAGAGGATGTACTCACACATTAGTGGACTCTAAACAAAAAAGAAAAAAGCAAAGCATGTCCAAGCTCCAAACCACAACCACTGAACAGCTTGGGATCTGAAACACCTTGAACTGACACCTTGGATCCTACTCCCTCTAGAGGAACACCTGACTCGGTCTTGATGTTGGGGTGAGGAAAATGGTTCTGCCAAGCATGGAGGCTGAACTGAGCAATACTGAGACATTGGGACAACGGGACATTGGGACCTTGGGATCTCCTGCCATTGCTGGGGAGGAGATGGGGAGATGTGGAGAAGAGAGAGTAACTGGAGTGGGTGGGAGAGGGATGGGACCCTGAATAAGGATATACACAGATAGAAAATGTGACTTTATTCATAATAAAAAAAGAAAGAGAAAAAAAATATTTTTGTATATGTATAAAAACAAGTAATGTAACAGTAAATTTGGTTATTATAGATGATTATTAATTTGTAGTTTTAATTATATATTATAATTTTAAATGAATTATATAAACATATTTTAAATAAGAATAAATATATATAGCATAACAAAATTGACCTTAATTTGTATTAACAAACTAAAATTTACCTATCTTTTAAAATTATTTTTATAATATAGCTGGGCTTAAGGAGACATATTGCCCTGGCTCTTATTGCCTTCTCATATTTGCATCTAGGCATTTGGATTCAGAGTGATTATAGGTTTAGTTGCTGATTTCTGGGTTTGTCTATGTTGGGAAGGTGTTTTGCTCATTCATTTCTGATTCCTTATGGATTTTTCAGAGAGTGTGTTGGCTGTTGTCTATTTTACTTGCCTGCTTGGTGATGTATTCATTGGAAATGTTTGCTGATATTGGACACTGGGGGATGGGGAGCCAGAGAAATGTGGTCTGTTGCATAGGTAGGGACAACTCTGAGGTTTGATGTGGGAGGAAACAGAGTGAGTAGAAATGTCTGCAAACAGCCTCCTTGGTCTTTTGGTGGGCTTCATCTATGGCTGAGCAGGGAATGTCCACCAAAATTGGGGACTAGAACACAGCCACTAAGTGAACAGGTAAGGCCAAGAGGAAGTGGTCTGTGGGTTCTGCAGCATTCTCCACCCTGAATTGGCTGTACCTGGTATTTTGTTGCAGTGCTGGAAGATATCCTGAGGTTTTCTTCTTTGGGAGAAGTTTAATAAAATCTATATAAAATATAATACTTGTTTGTAAAACTTTATGGAGAAAAAAATACTCATTAAAAAGAAAGACATATATATTGAGAACACTTAGTTTTATATGAATATTAAAAAATAGCTTTTGTTTGAAAAGCATGGGTATGAAGATTTGTCATAGTATTGATTTATTAACAGTGATTTAAAGTGTTTCTATAAGTAGAAGCACTCAACAAGTAGTGAAATATCCATATGCACTATGGTGAAGCCCTTAGAAAGAATCATATCTAATTGTGTAAACATACTGAATTTCCACTAGACATTCATCAGTTGATAGACATCTAGGATATTTCCATTTCCTATCTATTGAGAATAGAGTTCCAATTAATATGTCTGAGCAATTATTTCTGTTGTAGCATACAGAATGTTTTGGATATATGTGCAAGAATGTTATAGTTGGATCATGTGATATATCTATATCTAGCTTTTTAAGCATCTTATACACTTATTTTCACATTGAGGGCACCAATATATACTCCAATCAACAGTAAATAAGAGTTTCCCTTCCCCTCATGTCCATGCAAGTATTTTGTCATTATGGTTTTTTATTTGAGCCATTCTGAGTGAGATGTGATGAAATATCAGTATAGTTTTAAGTTGCTTATCCCTAATACTAGAGGTGTTGAATATATTTTTAAAATGCCTCAGATACTTGAATACCAGTTGTTGAGAATTTATGTTTAGTTCTACTCACCATTTTGGATGGTTTGTTTCCTTCTTGCTTAGTTTTCTTAATTCTTTGCATGTTCTAAATAAAACTCTCTGTTGGATGTATGTATGTAAACATTTTTCCCATTGTGTAGACTCTGTTGGATGTATGTATGTAAACATTTTTCCCATTGTGTAGACTACCACTTTATTCAATAATGATCTTCTTTGCTGTGTAAAACGTTTTGATTTCACATGGTGCCATTTATCAGTCATTAGTCTTTTTTAATGCTTGTACTACAGGTATTGTTCCCAGGAAATGGAAACAGCCTAAGATGCTTACCAATGTAGGAATGGATAATTTAAAAGTGACACATTCATACAATGAAGTATTACTTAGCTATTAAGAGAAATGAAATTTAAAGGTTAAGAAATGGAATTGGAAACAACCATTTTGGGTGAGATAATCCAGACTCAGAAAGGCTAATATTGCATGTTTTCTTTCATTAGTTAATGTTACATTTGAAGCCCTAGATATGTAATTACCACAGATGTCAGAAAATTAGTAATAGGACATCTGGGAGACTTTCAGAAAGGAGAGTTAGAATGCAGTGATATAAAGGGTAAAGAATATTATTGGAATAGGAAGGATTAAATGTGGCAGGGAATGGAAGAAGGACAGATAAAAAAATACAAGGATGGATAACTAACATTTAAGATCCTTAGGAAAAAGTCATGTGAAAGCCTACTACTTCAGAAGCTTTTATTATATATGTATATGTATATATACATATGTGTGTACATACATATATGTACATATATATAATTTACATATATAAAAACTTTAAATAGTATTACTATTGAAGGGGGCATCAGAACGAGGAATGGGGTATCTCTTTTGAAGCCACTGGCCACAAAAGTCCATAGCTCTCCAAGTGTGGGTAATTGTCATTGCTCTTATTTCCTCTCCATAATTTGATCATACAAAGACACCACATATCTGAGTGCTAGAGCATGGGGAAATCAAGCTGGCACTCACTGGAAGCTTCATCTTTATTCACTAGATTTCATAGTTCTGCCGGAGGTTCTATGAATGCTGCTAGATTAAAAAAGAATTATCAATCTTATCCAGCTGTAAATGCTGTGAAATATAGTAATGACTGGCCTGGCAAGATATACCCACTTCTATCATAGTGGTAGGAAAGTCAGGGTAGTAAACTTTCAGATTGGACTGCCCTACAAGATAGAATTTATATCTGAGACAGTCTTTAGGACCAAGAATTTGTAGATAGATTGATCGTAAGCATCAGAGGAGAACCTACTACTCTGCTAAATGGACATAATAACAGACATGATTTGTTATACTCATGGATTAAGGTATCTTTCAATCTTCATCAGATAAACTTTTTGATATAGGTGATGATTATCACAGATTCTTACAACTAGTCCACAAGCAGAGAAAAAAAGACTAAGGAATGGTGAGTGCTAAATGGAACACATATACCACATACTATCTCCCAAGTATCAGGACTTATTGCAGAAAGGGGTCTGAAAGATTATAAGAGCCAGAGACTGAATAAATACAAAGAAATTGTATTGGGACACAACAGCTCAGTTGTACATATATACCTAAGGTGGTTGTAATAGCACCTAGAAGACCTGTTTAAGTTCAAGGAAGACCAAATCCCAACATAGAGAGGTAGGCATGAACATAAAGTCCCATCCATAGCTAAGGAACTATTAGTAATAGAAAGCCATTGGGAAATGGAGAGTTTATTTTATTGTCTGGTCCCTCATTTGTATTTGGGCAGCTCTAATTAAATTTTATGGACTTTTTAAAGGGGCACATATTGGATAGGTAGGATAGGAAGCAGATCTGGGAGAACTTGGAAGAGGGACTAAATGTGATCAAATACAATGTATGAAATTCTCAAATAATTAATTAAAATACATTTAAAATAAATTATACACGTATTTGTGGTGGGATTATGTTATGTTGCTCCTGTTTCCTGTCATTGTAAATATTTGTTGCACCTATGGATTTAATAAAATCTGATTGGCCAAAGGCAGACAGGAATTGTGAGCAGTGCTTCCAGGCTAAGAAAACTTGAGAACATCTCAGAACAGAGACAGACACAAGGTAGAGCTGCCAGACAGACACCACCGGGATGTGACAGGCATGAGGAGGAGACGGCAGCAGACACAGAGGAAAGGAGTTCACATGCTGCTCTAAGAAAAGTTAATGAGCTGCACGGCTGGGCAAGATGAGTTGATGTCAGATGAAACAGCTAGCAAGTTATATGCCTGGCCCCTAGGTCAACCAGTGTAAAAATAATTAAAAATAGTATAAGTATCAGTGTGTTTCTGTGTTACTGTGGATCTTAGGATCTGTGGGTCTGTAGGTCTGCAGTTCAGTTGGTCCGGGCCAGAACCTAACACAAGAAGTATTTATATACTAATTAAGCAGATTCTTTTTAGTTTATGAAGAAGTAATATGACTAAATAATATAAATCTTTTATTTTACAATTTTGATGACTTTTTATACTAATAGCCAAAGTAGCTATAATAATATTCCTCATAGCAGTAAATAATAGTTCATTTCCCCTTAAATACTTGTTATTTGTTGATATTGCTGCCTATTTTCTTGATGATAATACTTCTGAATGGGATGAGGTGGAATCAAAATATAGTACTGATTTGCTTTTTCTTAATAGCCTAGGATAGTAAACAATTTTTCATATATTTATTTGTAATTTCATGTCATCTTTATTTTACAAGTGTATACCAAGCTCCAGCTCCACTGCCAATTCAAGATTTAACCTGTATATCCATACTTATGCATTTTATGTTGCAGTATCTACAGTAGCCAAATTATGAAATCAGCTTTGGTGCTCATCAGTGGATGAATGGATGAAGAAATTATGTGTATAAGGAAGGTTTACTCAGTTGTAAAGAAGAATGAAATTATACTATTTCAAAGAAAATTGATGTAAATGAATATTATCATGTAATGGTAAAAATCTAGCCCCACAAAGACAATACATTCATGTTTTATTTTGCATATGTAATCTAGAAAAAATATTTAAAAGGATGAAGGAGAACTGAGAGTGCTAAAACTTTGGAACACTAAAGGGTAGGGAGATGATAAGAAAGAAGAATAGAAGGTTTAATAAGAAAGATCTAAATACTTTGTGTGGTGTGTGTATGTATAAATGCCAATACAAATAATTTCAAAGAATGAGGTAAACCAATATGTACTAATAAGTTGTTTAGAATATGTGAAGTTAAAATATACTGTTGAAGAATAGCCTAGCATATATTTAGGTTTTACTTAGCAAGGATATATTTATATGTGTACATGCATGCATTTGTCTATATATGGAGAGAAAATATTGAAAAGGAAACATCAGATAAAACATTGCTGCCTGGGAAAGCAGGAGTGTGGGAACATTGTCTTTTCCATAACCATTAGGATATATTTTATTTCTTCTATTTCGGATGTAGCATTTTCTCTTTAAAAATCTGTTTTTATTACATTTTATTTTATTTATTTATCTTGTGTGCCTTGGTTGTGACCCATAGCCTTTACCAACAAAGCCATCTTTCCAAGTCATCTTGCTGTGTGGGGTTTTGTTGTTGTTGTTTCTAAATATATATATAGTTCGTCATATACTGCCATATGTAAGTTAACATATTTTCTTTAATTTATAGCTATTGAATGATAGAAATAAGGTTAAAGATAAACATCTGACATTTGTTAATGTAGAAAGACTTTATTTCAGATTTTTTGATAGTTATGAAAGCTAATATATAGTAGAGGATATATATTGGGCTCAACTTGGAATACACATGAGAATTTTGTTTTTATTGTCATTGCATCACAGAAAGATTAACTAATTTAGAAAATTGGTATCAGAAGAGAGGTACAGACTGACAATTTATTTTAAAACAATTGGACATAAAATATAGGAAAAGTAGTGGGGGGTAGAAAAACTGAAAATTATATATTTGGAGTTTAATATCATTCTCAAGACTATGATATCAATAGAAATGTGTAAAATTAAGTCTATACCCATCAGGGATCAAATGGAACAAGGACTGTATGAAAAATTAGAACAGAAGCCTGTATCCTAGTATAGATCCTTGTCCAGTTTCCAATATTTTAATTATTAATTAAATAATATTAATTAATTAAATATTTATTATTAAAATAAACATTAAGTTATTAAAATAAATGATAAATAACTGATTAATACAAAAGTGATGTACTAAAAAATTTGGCAAAGTAAGTTTCAAGTTACCCTACCAATTATGTTACAGAATGAATTTTGTTGGTTGCTTATAGATAACTTAGAAGTACCAATTGGGAAAATGAATAATATATTTGAAAAACACAATTTTCACAGAAAAGGGGAACATATTTAAAACTGTGGATATGGAAGCAGGAAGCAGCTTTTTTTTAAACAAAAAAAAAGTTGCAAAAATGCTTTGAAAGCATCTCAGGAATTGAGCAGATTCCACTTGTCCTGGATCAATGGTAGAAATATTTCAACTCATGTGAAAGATACTGTCTTCAGCAAAGGTGTACTATGCACTCTGAAAATACTGAACTACCCAGGGAAGTGTGTTTCCGGTTCAGTAATACAGACAATCAAAGCTAGCTGAGGTAAAGGAGTGGATGTAGCACTTCAATCTGAAGGCAAATGTGCATCAGACTGATGTAATGTTGGATTTTTGGGCCTGAAAACTTCAGAGCTGTGTGGCCTTGAAGGTTTCAACCTAGATTTTAATATAAGGCCACAGAGAGGTGAAGTCCTGACAGATATGCTCTGATCAGCTGTGAAACAAATTTATGAGGGTGAAACCTAAATGCAGTGAGGATTCAAGATGATTAGGGATACCTGGAAGACGTAATTTCTGTGATAGCAAATCATAGACAATAATGAGATCCAACCCAAGAAAGAAGCCACTTGATATGTAATCAGCATATACCACATTACTTAGATGATCAACCTTGAACTACAGAACTTAATATTTATCTTGCTGCATTCTTTTCTTGTTCCCAACTTGTTCGTTTATGCTCCTAACCTTTTTGTGTGAATGAAAGTGCTCACTCCATGTCATTGTATTTTCAAAGTGTGTAACTCTAAAGTATTCTATGGATATTTACTACCAATAATTGTCATAAATATGACTGGAACAAAAATATAGTGGCTTATTCAGATTCTTTCTGCAACTGGACTCTACATAGATAAAGATGGATGCAAAAAATCAAGATATATCTAAGGATTGGAGAAATGACTTAATTGGCAAAAGGATTGGCCTTATAAGCCTGAAGACATGAGGTTGATCCCCAGAATTTACATAAAAGTAGAAGGAAAGTATCAAGTTGCCCTCTGACCCCCACACATGTGGTTTTATGAAAAGTAAAAAAAAAAAAAAAAGATTGTGGCATTGACTGTTAAATCTCTTTATGTATCCATAGAAAACCTTCTGAAGATTATATGTTAATTTCAACTTACATATGTTATATATAACAAAATTACATATAAAATTTATGCATATTTTTGGACTCAAATTATTTTTTACTGCATGTGTCCTCACTAATGGTGGTATCAGGTATTCTGGTACAGTTTCTAAATGTTCAAGACATCTTCAGAAACAGACTATGATCTATTACAGAGATTTCTGCCAACCTCAGTTCACAGGATATCAGAAAGTACATTAGTCCTTAGTGCTGCAGGTAGAATCAAGACTATTGAAGTGTTAATTTTGAGAGTTGTAATGCAGTATCTTAGGATGGTAGGAGAACTGAAAATTAAAACAGGCAAATTAAGACATCAAAACTTTAGCTGTATATAGATATGTAACAAAAACGTAAAATGGGTATTAAAATGAGGCTTAACAAGAGGTGGAAATAGCTCAGGCAATGAGTAAGCTATCATCTAATATTCATGAGTGTATTACTTTGTAAAGTTAAATTTAACCATTGAAATCAAATCTAGCCCCTAGAGTCACTCACTCTTCGTTTTTGATTCTCATTTTAAAAATAAGTCTAGTTTCATCGCATTTGGCACGATTACTTAGAAATGTGAAACAAAACTGGCAATCAACTACAAAGGCCTTTTAAAGCTTTCATCCTTAAAACTTCATAAACAACATAACTCATTTTAAAACCTCATGAAAATACAGAGATAAATAAGGTCACTAGCAGACTTCATTCATCTGCAAAATTTGGCAAAATTTTCTTAATTCTTGAGATCCCTAATATGTGCCATGTGTCCTTTTCAGAAAGTGACTTTCCTTTCTGATATGTGAATTTTCCATGAAGACATAAAAGTAATTTCTTTGAATTGGGAAGGAGCTGACTGTCTAAAGGATGACTTGCAAATTTAATGTATTCAGGATTATTTAGACTGTTTGCAACTCCACTGAGCTTTAAACATCACTTGATTATGGTTTTCTTTTATATGAGGAAATCCAGGTGCACATCTGGAGAGATTGATACTCCAGAAGGGATATAGTGGCAAATAGCTGTTTCTCAGAGAAAGGAGGGATTTTGTTTGCTTTGTCATTTGTGGTAAAGATGACCCTGTCCTTGAGAGGAAATGTTAAAAATTTTAGTACTCATTATTCCTTCAGTTGGATTTATATTTCTGTTTATGTTTCTGTCTTGTCTAGAGAAGAGGATTTATGATCAGTAATCATGGTGGCTCATGCCATAGAATGGTGACATCAGGATCAAGAGACCAGTTATCACACATATATTAAACTATAAGGATGAACAAGTAGTAAGCCAGGTACCAGATTAATTTTCTGCCTAGAGGGCTTTGTTAGTAGTGGTGCTATAAAGTCCATGTTCGATTCAGACAACTTGGATTATATCTGATAATATGCAAGTTGTTATCAAAAAAGCATTTGATTCAAAGTCTTGCTCACATTACTAATGCTTCCAATTATGTCCTGTTCCAAACAGAATGAAGTCTTGCACAAATTATACAAATAATTACATTGCCATGGAAATATGAATACTTAACAAGAGCTTTCAAATTCTAGAGAAATCAGTAAGTTTGTGTTGTTTACAAAAGAATAAACTACTGCATTGTTGTAAGTAATAGAAGGCTCAAAAGTAAAATAAAAGCTATCATTTATATTAATAAATAATATTCAAGAATTCATTAAAATGTACGCATCATAATTTCCTTGCAATTAAATGTCTGACCAATCTTGAGTTATAGCACATTTCATGAATCTATCATATTATTTACTAGAGTTACAATACTCCACAGTTAAATCATAATAATTCAGGCAACATCATTAGACACCTACATGTGAGAGTACATGTAGCAATTGTTATAATCATATCTGTGGGTATTTTAGCTAGCTTATTTTTCTTGAAAGTGTTATTTTATTGCTGTATTAGATTTATTGTAAGTACTTTCTGAGAAGAGCCACAGGAAAGCAATTACTATCTTTGAATGACAAAGACTAGAAATAGGCATGGTTAGCCACTTGGTGGGTATTCATTTCATAAGAAGATTTCACTTCTAACGTATAGCATAAAATACTTTGAATTATAGCAGGAATTATGACTTATTCATGAAATTTATATATACCTTGTATGGCAAGAATCATGACAAATTTCAAGTAATTTAAAAAATATTTTGTGAAGAATGTTTTATATATCCAAATACATATAAAAATTAAACATCTTTTAAAATTGTTAACTGTTATGATTTGAATATGAAATTTCACAATAATGCTCACATGACATAGTGATAACTGGTGTCATTATTTTGGATGATGGTGAATATGTTAAGAGATGAAGCCTACATCATTTGAGATATGCCTTTGAATGTTTGATATGTTTTTGGTTCCTTCCTTGTCCCACACTTCCTTTCTACCACGAAGTGATGATTACTCCCACTCATACAGTCTTGCCATGATAGTGCTCTCAAATGCATGTGCTACTTGACCAGGGGCTGATTCTTCTGAAACTGAGATCCAAAATAAATCTTACTCCCTAAAGTTTGTTTTCCCATGGCAAGCATTGGATAACAAAAACAACACAACTGAGTAATCCAGATCATTGTTACAAGCAAATGGGCTCATTACTATGAATAAACATAACTCTATGAGAGTTTTAAGTATTTGAAAATAATTTTTTGGAAGAAATTTGGAAACTTTTTAACCTGCCTTAGTCTTTGACTCTTGGAAATTCTAGAGACCAGATTGCCAAGACCAGTCCAGAACAAGGATTCTTTGGTAACTGGGCTAGGAGTTTTTCATACTTCATTCTGGCAAATAACTGGTCTGTGTGTGTGTGTGTGTGTGCTAAGACTTCTAAGGAATGCTAAAGAACTTTCAAAGGAATCTAGAATTAGTTACATAGTACAGGTTTATAACTTCTTTAGCTAAGTTAACATGGACATGAATACAAAAGTATAGAACATTGAAATTATTTGCCATTTGGTCAGCAAATCCCCTTTAAAATAGAAAAAAGTGACTTGAACATACATTAGGAATCTGGCAGATGTCACCCATCTCACATTCTAGCATTTGGAAAATTAAACTTAATGTGAAAGGCCTTTCCTTGATTACAAAAGAATAGCTCAGCAGCATTCTGCCTGGAAAGGTTGGAATAGGAGAACATTTTCTTGGGATTAGCTCCCCATCCTTAGCCATGCAGACCCTCACAACTCACTGCAACCTTTAAGAAGGCACAAGTATCAGAGAACCATTTGTTTCAACATTCAGGAATCCCCTCAACCCCCAAAATATTAAACTTGAAGCTGTAAGTGCACAAGAGCTGGTTCAGGCCAGAGCAGACTCTGTGCATGGTGCCTCAGTCTTTATGAGTTTATATAAACTTTGCTTATGTTGAGTTAGAGGGTGTTGTTTCGACTGCCTGGAGAGAAACACTTCTCACAGAGCAGCCCCGAATGCATATTAGGAAATTTCTAGAGATAAAGAATACAGAAAAACTGTATTCTGGTTGGAAATTTTAGGGGGAACAATCAAACAATTTAACAAGAGCCAAGAACTTGCAATTAGCTGGGACATTTCATTTACCCTGAGTTTCTAGAAGAGGATTGAGTGCATTCCCACTACACTTATCAGGGCAGGGTGTTGAAACCAAAAATGACTTTAGGTGAGATAACAAGGAGAAGCCCTGTTAGAGTGAAGACATCCCATTTAGGGGTTTATGTTCCAGCATCACTCACTATCTGCATATTGTCTGCCTGTGGGTTTCTTTATTTGTTCCAATTGGCTGCTGCTACTGCAGAAGAAGAAAGTTTCACTGATGATGGCTGAATAAGGCACTAATTTATGAGTATAGTAGAAAATCATAAGAAGTCATTTTCACTACTTTTTTTCTCATTTTCTTGAGAACAGTCATATCTGGTTTTTCCCTAGGCCTCTGGAATATCTAGTCTCTCAATCATAGTCACCCAAACAGTGTTCCCCCTCATGGAGTAGGCCTTAAGCCAAGTCAGCTATTGGTTATTTACCCCTAAAAGCTTTACTGTCACTACTGCCCTAGCAAATCTTGAAGGCAGTATACCATTGTAGGTAAAGGGTTTGTGACTAGCTTGATGTTTACATTTAATTTCTTCATAGCATCCAGAGTATCTTCCTGTAAAAAGATGCTAGAACATAGGGGTTCAGGCTTTATGTAGGTACCAGCATGACATCTCCATGTTCAATGAGTTGTGTAGATGTAGTTAGCAATGGGACCTTACTATCAATTTGTGGAGAGGTACCTATTAGTTTTGGCAGCAGCTTGGGTTGTTTGGGGATTCTTGTGGGGCTCTTTGGTCAACAACTAAATTTGATGTAACCCAGTCCTGTTACTGGAAGCTTCCATTGGTGACAGGAGATTGCAAGTTGGGGCTCTATCTGCAACATTATTTGGTGATTTCATTTAGATTGCCTTCATATATGTATGTATTTTAGGATTATTTTTACTGCATTAGGATTTCATACTATCCTTCAACTACTCATTAATTTTAGATATCTCTCCTAAACTCTATCCCATAACCCTCTCTCTACTTCCATCTTATTTTATAAAGGTGAAAAACAAACTACTTGAGTTTTTCAATTGCTATTCTGAAAAAATATGAACAGGTTGATAAAAACATTTCATTTAGAGACTTTTTCTAAGGCAATATTATTTTTGAAACACCAGTTTTGAACATTTACTAAATAAAATTGGAAAAGTGAGTTATAAGCCATTGTTAGAACATTTTCTTAGAGAGTCCAGTGATCTAGATTGGATCAGCTCAAGCACTGAAAAAAATCAGATTTTTACAAAACAATACATAACTACTCATCCTCCAGCCTTAATTATGAGGGTATCTGCAATTTATATCCATTTACAATAGAAAAATTAGTTTTCTCTAATATAATTTCACAGAGTATATTAACTACATTTGGGTCCTATGCACATCAGTGGATAGCCAAAACAACACAAACTAGTCGAGTATTTTTGTAGACTTTTGTATTATATTGCTTTGTTTTGACATTTAAAAAATATATTTGGTCTACTTTATTATGGTTTCTGATTTTTGTGTTTCAATGGGTTTTGGGTGTGTGTTACCTAGTTTTTTTTTCACTAAAGAGAAAAAGAAAGGTCATGGAGTTGGGTGGGTGAGAAGGCAGTAGGATGGGAAAAGCATGATCAGAATATAATTTATAGAACTTTTTCAATAAGAAATACAATCGAATAATTCAATGACAAATATATAATACTTAAGTTCACTAAGGAAAGAATTGAGCTCTCTTAAAATTTTGGCAGCTACATTCCCTATCATAGTCAAAAAGATAATAAATATTAACACAATGTACACATTTATTTTAATAAAACAGAGTTTTTACTCCTGTACAATAAAGGAACTTCTAAATGTATCACTGTTCTTTACTTGAAGGACTACTATAGAGCTATAGTAAGAAAAACAGCTTGGTGTTGTTATAAAAAAGACATGGGGCCAATGGAATCAAATTAAAGACCCTGACATAAATCCACACACCTATGAACAACTGATTTTTGACAAATATGCAATAAAAAAGAAAGTGTATTCAGCAATGGTTTTGGCATAACTGGAGGTGGCATGTAGAAGACTGCAAACAGATCACTATCTAACACCCTGCACATAACTTAGTTCTAAGTGAATAAAAGACCTCAACATAAATTCAGTAACATTGATAGAAGAAAAACTGGAATGTAGCCTTGAACATATTGGCACAGGAGATTACTTCCTGAATATAACACCAATAGCACAGGCACTGAGAACAATAATTAATAAATGGGACCTCTGAAACTGAGAAGTTTCTGTAAGGCAAAGGACAAGGTCAATAAGACAAAACGACAACCTACAGAATAGGAAAATATTTTCCACAACCTAACATTTAACAGAGAGTTCATCTAAAAAATATATAAAGAACTCAAGAAATGAGACATCATAATACCAAATAATACAATTTGAAAATGGACTACAGTTCTAAACCAAGAATTATCAACAGAAGAATCTCAAATGGCAGAAAAACATTTAATAAATTAATCAACATGTTTAGTCATCAGGTAAATGCAAATCAAAACCATTCTGAGATATGAGACACCACCTTGAACCTGTTAAAACGGCAAAGATCAAAAACACAGATGATAGCCCATGCTGGAGGGGATGTGAAACAAGGGGAACAATCCTCCAGTGCTGGTTATTGCACCATATTATTTGAACATGTGTTACTTTTGTTTATGTTGCATTTGTTTAACTCTGTGAAGCTGTATTACTTTGCCTATCTAAAACACCCAATGATCTAATAAAGAACTAAACAGTCAAAAGCAAAGCAGGAGAAAGGATAGTCAGTGATGGGAGGCAGAGAAAATATATAGAAAAAGAAATTGTGGAAAAGAGGAAGAAAGAGTGAGAGATGGGGGGATTGAGAACAGAAAGAAGTGGCCAGAGAAGGAGGACCCAGGATTTAGCCACCAAGGTAAACAGCAAGCCATGGAGTAAGAAACATGCAGGATTAGAAAAGGAAAAACCCAGATAAAAGGGTTGAAAAAGAAATAAGGGAAAGATCATCTTTTTTCTTTTTTTTCTATTCATTTTCTTTTTCATTATTATTAGTATTATTATTATTATTATTAACAAAGAAGTCATACTTTCTAACCTTGTATATCTTTATTCAAGGTCCCTACCCCCTTCCACCACATCAGGTCATTCTTTCTTCTCCACAAATCCCCATCCCCTCTATGGGCAGGCTACAGGCAGTCCCATGGTCCCACTGACCCAATATTGCTTAGTTCAGTCTCCACTCCTGGCAGATCCAGTTTTGTCCCCCCTCCCTCAAGAGTGAGTCAGGTGTTCCTCTAGGGGGAGTGGGATCCAAGGAGTCAGTCCAGGGTGTTTCAGATCCCAAGCTGTTCAGTGGTTGTGGTTTGCAGCTTGGACATGCTTTGCTTTTTTCTTGTTTGTTTGCTTGCTTGTTTGTTTGTTTGTTTATATTCCACTAATGAGTGAGTACATCCCCTGCTTATCTTTCTGAGTTTGTGATACCTCACTCAGTAGGATATTCTCCAAATCCATCCATTTGCCTGAAAATTTTAGGATATCATTTTTTTTTTTGTACTGCTGAGTAGTATTCCATTGTGTAGATGTACCACAGTTTGTTAATCCATTCTTCAGTTGAGGGACATCTAGGTTGTTTCCAGGTTCTTGTGATTACAAATAATGCTGCTATGAACATAGTTGAGCTAATGCCTTTGGAGTGTGACTGTGCTTCTTTAGGATATACACCCAGAAGTGGTATTGCTGGGTCCTTGGGGAGATTGCTTCTCAGTTTTCTGAGAAACCACCATACTGCATTCCAGAGTGACTGAACAAGCTTACACTCCCACCAACAATGGAAGAGTGTTCCTCTTGCTCCGCCTCCTCTCCAGCATAGGCTCTCTTCTGTGTCTTTTATCTTAGCCAATCTAATGGGTGTCACATGGTATCTCAAAGTTGTTTTGATTTGCATTTCTCTGATGGCTAAAGATGATGAGCACTTTTTCAGGTGCCTTTCAGCCATTCGTAATTCTGCTGAGAATTCCCTTTTTAGATCTGAATCCCATTTTTTGATTGGGTTATTCAAGGTTTTGGGCTCTAGATTCTTGAGCTCTTTATATATCTTAGAGATCAGTCCTCTATCAATTGTAGGGTTGGTGAAAATCTTTTCCCATTCTGTAGGCTGTCGTTTTGTCCTATTGACAGTGTCCTTGGCTTTATAGAAGCTTCTTAGTTTCAGGAGATCCCACTTATTGATTGTTGATCTTAGTGTCTGTGCCACTGGTGTTATATTTAGGAAGTGGTCTCCTGTGCCAATTCGTAGAAGTGTATTTTCCACTTTCTTTTCTATCAGGGTTAAAGTGGCTTTTATAATAGCTGCAAATAGTATTAAATACCTTGGAGTAACTATAACCAAAGAAGTATCAAATCTGTTTGACAAAAATTTTAAATCTCTGAAGAAAGAAATTGAAAAGGATATAAAAAAAATGGAAAGATCTCCATGTACATGGATAGATAGGATCAACATAGTGAAAATGGGAATCTTACCAAAAACAATCTACAGATTCAATGCAATTCCCATCAAAATCCCGACACACGTTTTTATAGACCTGGAAAGAACAATATTCAATTTCATTTGGAATAACAGGAAAGCCAGGATTGCCAAAAGAATTTTGCTCAATAAAAGAACCTCAGGAGGCATCACCATCCCCAACCTCAAATTATTCTTTAGAGCTAGAGTAATAAAAGCAGCTTGGTACTGGCATAAAAAGATTGGCTAAGTTAAAAGACACAGATGACAACCTATGCTGGAGTGGTTGCAGAGCAAGGGGAATACTCCTCTGTTGTTGGTAGGAGTGTAAGCTTGTTCAGCCACTCTGGAATGCAGTATGGCAGTTTCTCAGAAAACTGGGAATCAGTCTCCCCAAGGATCCACCAATACCACATATATCCTAAAGATGCACATTCGCCCTCCAAAGGCATTATTAGCTCAACTATGTTAATAGCAGCCTTACTTGTAATAGCAAGAATCTGGAAACAACCTAGATACCTCTCAAATGGAGAATTGATTAACAAAATGTGGTACATCTGTATAATGGAGTACTACTCAACAGTAAGAAAAAATAATATCCTAAAACTTGCAGGCAAATGGATAGATTTGGAGAATATTCTCCTGAGCAAGGAATCACAAACCCAGAAACATAAGTAGGGAATGTACTCACTCATTAGTGGACTCTAAACAAAAAAGCATAAAGCAAAGCATGTCCAAGCTGCAAAACACAAACACTGAATAGCTTGAGATCTGAAAGTCCTTGGATCCCACTCCCTCCAGATGAACACCTGACTCAGTCTTTATTTTGGGGTGAGAAAACTGGATCTACCAGGAGTGGATGCTGAACTAAGCCACCTTGGGTCCTCCTGTCCCCTTACTGGGGAGGAGATAAAGAGATATGGAGAAGAGAGAGTGACTGGAAGGAGTCGGGGGGAAAGGGAACTTTAACAAAGATATACACAGATAAAAATATGACTTTATTCATAATAAAAAATTAATTAAAAAATTAAGAAAAGACTTGTGGATCAATGGAATTGAATTGAAGATCCCGACATTCACCCTCACACCTATGAACACCTGATTTTTGACAAAGAGGCCAAAAATATTCAATGGAAGAAAAATAGTATCTTCAACAAATGGTTGTGGGCATAGCTGGGTGGTAGTGTGTAGAAAAATGCAAATAGATTCAAACCTATCTCCTTGCACAAAACTCAAATCCAAGTGGATCAAAGACCTCAACATAAGCCCAGCTACACTGAACTTGGTAGAAAAGAAAGTCGGAAATACCCTCCAATGCATTGGCACAGGTGACCACTTCCTAAATATAACACCAATAACACTGACACTAAGAACATCAATCAATGAGTGGGACCTCCTGTTCCTCCAAAAACAAAAGCCTGTGTTTTTGGAGGAACGGGAATACTCTTCCATTGTTGGTGGGAGTGTAAACTGATTCAACCACTCTGGAATGCAGTATGGCAGTTTCTCAGAAACCTGGGAATCAAGCTCTCCAAGGATCCAGCAATACCACTTTTAGGCATAAACACTAAAGACACATTCACACCCAAAAGCATTAGCTCAGCTCTGTTCATAGCAGCATTATTTGTAATAGCGAGAACCTGGAAACAACCTAGATGCCCCTCAACTGAAGAATGGATTAACAAACTGGAATGTGTACACAATGGAGTTCTACTCAGTAGTAAGAACAAATTATATTCTAAAATTTGCAAGCAAATGGATGGATATGGAAAATATCCTCCTGAATGAGGTATCCCAATCCCAGAAAGAGATGCATGGTAGAAACTAACTCACTAGTGGACTTTAAAAAGGAGAGAGAGAGAGAGAGAGAGGTCATTGTACGCAAGAACTCAGGGCTAGAACATAGCTAAATGACACACTTCCTCACTTTTGAATTGATGGCCTCTGGCAGTGGTGTGTGTGAGGAACGACTTGTTTTCTTTAAGGGTCTGGCCACAGGGAGTTTAATTATGCTCCAGTAAGTAAATGAGCAGCATTCAATGGGTATTTTTGTAAATGGGGCGTTCATAAGAGTGAACCTGAATCTGAGGGGTCTGATAACTGCGTTTGATATGGTGCATGATGTAAAATCACCACATATTAAATAAATGAATAGATAGATGTGTAGATAGATAGATAGATAGATAGATAGAACAAAAGGAAAAGCCCAGAGGCAAAGATAGGATAATTTAAGAAAAGCTGGCAAGAAACAAGATATGCTAAGGGTGGATATTTATAATTAAGAATAAGCCTCTATGTGTGATTGATTTATTTAGTGACTTAGTTGGTCAGAGTGTAAACTTGTACAGCCTCTTTGGAAATCTTGGGAATCAGTATGGCAGTTTCTCAGAACATTGAGAATCAATCTACCCCAAGACTCAGTTACACCAATTTTTGTCATATACTCAAACGATACACATTCTTACCCCAAGGGCATTAGCTCAGCTATGTTCATAGCAGCATTATAAGTAATACCCGGAACCTGAAAACCACCTAGATTTCCCTCAACTGAAGAATGGATAAGGAAAATGTGTTCCATTTACACAATGGAGTATTACTCAATGGTTCAAAATGACAATGATCTCATGAAATAAACAGGCAAATGGATAGAACTAGAAAAATATCATCCTGAGTGAGGTAACCTAGACTCAGAAAGTCAAACATAGTATGTACTCACTCCTATGTGGATATTAGGAGTAAACTATAAGATAACAAACCTACCATGCACAGCCTCAGAAAAGCTAGATAATAAAGAAGGACCAAAAAAGCATGTTTGGATTTCCCTGGGAAAAAGAAAAAGAAGGGATGCCATGAGTAAACTGGGGACAGGGGCATGGGGAGGTGGAGGAATGGGATCTGGAGGGAGCAGATTGGGCAGCTTGAGTGCAGGAGGCAGGTTGGAGGCAGAAAAGAAGGGGAGAGTAAGATAGAGATGTCTTCATAAGGGGGGATTTGGGGAGCGAAGGAGAAACTGAGCACCAAGGAAATCCTAGGAATCCATATGGATAATCTGTGCTAAGACTCATAGCAATAGTGGAGAGGGTGCCTGAACTGTCTATTTACTGTAATCAGATTGGTGACTACCCTAATTGTCATCAGAGATATTCTATTCAGTAAGTGATGGAAGAAGATGCCAAGCACTGGATTGAGCTCTAGGAATCTTACTTAAGAAAGTAAGGAGGAATTGTACCATCCAGGGTGGAGGATGTGATAGGATAAACCCACAGAAACAACTGACCTGAGTCCATGGGAGCTCACTGACTCTAAACCAACAGAAATCCTCCACAGGATCTACCCAGGACCTTTGCACATGTGTGATAGTTATGTAGCTTGGTCTCTTTGTAAGAGTCCTAGCATGTGATCAAGGTTTGTCCCTGGCACTTAGCTGGCTTCCGGAAACCTGTTACCCATTCTGGATTACCTTTTTCAGCCTTAATGCAGGAGAGATTTGATGCAACCTCAATTTGATGCACTATGTTCTGTTCTAGCCTACGACAGGCCTGCCCCTTTCTGAATAAAGACTGAGGAGGAATATTGGTATGTAAAGGAGGTGGAGGAGAGGAGCGAGGGGAAAATGTTATTAAAATAAAAAGCACTGTTTTCTTTCTTCAGGGTGAACAAAAGATTAAAAAAATAGCCTCTTACAATTTCTAATGCAACATAGATAGTACAAGAAAAGTTTGACATGTTTTTTAAAAAGCAAAAGCTTACTTTGTTTTTATGCACTGTTTATACTCTTCATTTTTACTTAGTTTGTATGTTTGTAGTACAAAAGATATTCTGACATTTATTCTTTTGCAATTTCATGCATGCATATACTGAGTTTGGAACATTCTTACCTCCACCCCCACTCCATTTTCTCTCAACCATTCTATCTCTTGCTGAAACCCTTCTTTTTCACATAGTCTGCCTCCTACTTTGGTGTCTTTTTTGACTACTTAGTTTAATTAGGGATGCTTGAATGAATATAAGTGGGAATTATTCCCTGGAACATGAACAAGTTGTCATTCAATGGCAGCACAGCTCAGAAAAAAAAAATGATAACTTCTCTTCTAGTATGTACTATTTGCCCTTATACCCACAATGAAGAATGGAAGTTTATGAACTTCTCCCCCCTGCAAATGATGATAGGCACAGTCTTGTTCAGGTCTAGTGCAGGAAGCCACAGATGCAGTGAATTCATAAGTGCAATGGGCATGCTATGTCCAAAACATACTGTTCTACAGCAGTCTTCCCAATCTCTGACTATTAATTCTTTACCCTCTTTCATGATGTTTTGTGAGCCTTAAAAGAGTGGGAAGTGCAAGTCCATTTATGGCTAAGCACTCCTCTGTCATCTATTACATATAATTTTGCCAGCTGTGAGTCTGATAGTAACCAGAGCAAATAAAAAAGAGCTACTCTGATAAAAGCAGAAAGCAGCACTAATCTATAGAAGTAACAATAAGTACTTAGAAAGCAGTTTGACTTTGTGTCCAATTAGCAAAATTACAGTAAAAGGTTCTTTGTTTGCGCTTGTGAGCTCCCTAGCCAAGGGTTTGAAACTAACTTTATAGTTCCAGGTATAAGTTCCTTCCTTTACTGTATCTAGATTGTATCACCTTTATATGAAGTGTGTTGAGTTTTCATAGTGAGATTGGTGTTGAATTTCTTCAAATGCTTATTTTGTACTTGTTGAAATGGTTACATGTTTTTTTCTTCCATTCTGTTCATCTTGTGTACTACATTCGCTGATTTTTCAATGTTGTTTCATTCTTGTATCTTAGCAACAAATTCTATTTAATTATGATGAATGATACTTTCAATCTACTGTTGAGCTGCATTTACTAGCACGTTGTTAAGGATTTCTCTTCTAGGCTAGTCTGGGATATTAGCCCGTTATTTGCTCTTCTTGCAGTTTTCTTGTATGTTTTTAGTATCTTCTTAATACTTAGTTCTTAAAAGATGTCCTTAAAATCAGTCATCCCTCTTCTTCAGAACTTGGAGGAGTTTTAAAAATGAAGCCACCAGAATCTGAACATTTCTTTAATGAGCAAATCAAATCACTGTTTTGTTCTTTTTTGATATTCTTAGTAATTAGAGTTTATTTTGGTAATATTTTCTAGCTATTTGAACTTCAACAATGAATACTATGAAATTTTTATCAATTTTTAAAATAGGTATATATTATTTTGCCCTTAATATTAATTTTGCCCCAACCCATAAACTGATATTTCATATCTCAGTTTTTGTTACTATTTAAGAATTTTCTAATTTATCTTTTGATTTATTCTTTTACTACATTAGTTATTTGGAATTATATTATTTGACTCTATTTGTATTAATTAGATTTTTATATTTTAACTTTATATGTCTTTTTGTATATGATTTTGTATCTGGCTTCATAAATAAATTAAATAATAATCTTGAAACACTAATGGGCATGTAATAATCACAAATGTAATTATTTGCATATATTGGCACAAATGAAAGAAGTATTTAAAGTTCTGGGTTAGAAAGATTTTTTTTTTTTACTTTATACTGTTTGGCCCATATCTTAAGCACATTACTAGCTAGAATTCAACCCATTTCCATTAATCTGTCTGCCACGTGACTCAGTCCGCGGCTCACCTGTGTTCCTTACATGATTCTTCTTCGGGGGTAGGATGAGGACTGACTAACTCCACCCTCCTTCTACCTGGCTGTACTCTGATCATCCACCCACTTCTATGGTGCTCTACGTAGACCAAACCAGTCCTTTATTTACAGCATACAGAGAACATTCCACCTCACTTCCTCTTTTCTGTCTAATCAAAAAGGAAGGTTTCTGATCCCTGGACTGACCCTTGAAACCCCACTCCAACTATAGGAATACCAGACTCACTCTTGAGGGAGGGGTGACAAAACTGGATTTGGTCAGGAGTGGAGACTGATCCAAGCATTATTGGGTCAGTGGGACCATAGGACTGTCTGCTCCCTGCCCAGGGAGGGGATGGGGAGTTGCAGAGAAGAAAAAATGACAAGATGTGGTGGGAGGGGGAAGGGACCTTGAATAAGGATATACAGGGATGGGAAAAAAATTTCAGAGGGAAAGATGAACACAAAGTAAATATATGTGTATCAATCTTATTTGCATTACCACCATTGATAAGCCATGCTTATGATTCTTATCCTCTTCATAGTTATTGTTAACTTTTCCTCATTTTAAATTCATGTTACTATTTTTTTTTGTTAAATACAAAATAAAGAAGGGAAAAAAACAAAAAAACACAAAAAAACAAACAAACAAAAAAAAAGAAATAAAAAAAGGAAGGTTTCAATTTCCAGATAGCAAAACTACAACAGAACAGCTCTCAAGCAGGAATTATAGTCACAATATCCAGTCTATTCGTATTCACAAAATTAAAGAGAATATTCCATTATCTACCTTATCATTGTGAGTCTAAAATTTCTTATCTAATATGCCTTTTAAACCAAAAAGTACTATACCTATAATTATTAAACCTTCAACCACATCAAAGACCACAGAAGGACATATTATTATGCAAATAAACAGGAAGTGCAAGCAACTTCCAAAGTCTAGAAAATGACAGAGATGACACCTGTCTGCTTGGACAGTCACCCAAAGTTCCTTTGTAATGTTGGGTCACCATCTTCAGCCTTTATGGCCCAAAGTCTCTGGCATACCTCTCATGATGCAGGAAATCTGACACAGTCTGTCAGTCGCTTCTCCTCGTGTCCAGAAGGATGCCTGGCAATGTTCTGCAAAGCAGGAACCTGAAGGACCATCTCAGCTTGTTTTTGCCAACGTTCAGAGATCACTTTCCTATGGAACCTGCATGTCCAGTTTATACAGCATACTATCAAGCAGTCAATACCAGAACAATTTGTTCACCAGTGGCTAAATGTTGCCACAAAGTAAATTCCACAAGAAGTTTCTTCAATGCCCATCATTTTCCTGAAATACATTGGAGAAAGATGCTTTTTAATCACCTACTGAAATGAAGCTTGTATGAATGCATTTAGATTGTTATATTTGAAGAGGACGATTTGATTATGTCAAATATTAGGTAGAAATATTTATAAATAAAAATAATTATAACTATGATGTAAAACATGAAATTTTGTCAAAAATTAAGAAAGATGAATACTGTTTATTGATGTATCCATTAGCATCAGTTTTGTGGGGAGAATATTAAGATCTATATGGAAATTTTAACTATACATTATGATTATCTTTGGTCACTTGTAGTACAATAGATCACTAAAATTTGAATTTCCCTTGAGAGGCATACTCTCCTTCCTCATTCTCTATGCCACACTCCTCCACTTTGATAATTTCTTACTATTCATGTCTAAAAGATCTAGTTTATCTGAAGCCCATACATAAAAATGAAATGTTCATGAAAGGCCAGGAGTCTAGAAAGGCCATTTAAGGGGAAAGAATAAAAGAGGCCTTAAGGTGAGAAGCATAGATGCAGATATGTGATATGAAATAGAGGGAATACTGGAGTGGAAGGAGTTTTTGAGAATTGAAAGGATGGGGAAAGGAGAGAATGGCAGGAAGACTTAACCAAAATTAAAGGGAATAAAAATGTCCTAAGGAAACCTACTGTTTTGTCATTCTATTTAAAATTTAATTTAAAAGGGTAAATGGAGGCACTTTGCATGGGTGCATGATGCTTTTTCTAAAAGCCTTATGTTATTAAACAAAGATCCCAGTACCAAGTATAGGGTATCTCTCAATGAGATGTTGATCAAGGAAATCGCAAAATAATAGATGCCAGTTCCCATATTCATTTTAGTCTTATTCATAGTAGCCAGTAAAATACAAGTAACAAAGTTCTGTATCAATGAATAATGAATAAATAAATTTTGGTACATTTGTACGTTAAATATTCTTACTTTAAAAAAAGAAAAGCAGTTATCTTTTAAGTGATGTATTCACTCATAAGGTTGTCATGCTCCAGTAAATTACCACAATTGCTAAGTAAATGGATATGGGAGGAATTTTATTAGTGAAATAGGGTAAGCACAGTATGTATGAAACTTACCTACTTATTTATTTATTTTGTTTTTATGACAGGATTTCTCCAAGTATTCCTAGCTGTCCTAGAACTCACTCTGTAGACCAGACTGGCCTTGAACTCATGGAGATCTACTTGCCTCTGCCTTCTGAGTGCAGAGATTAAAGGTGGGTGTGGCCACTGCCTGACTATTTATTATTTGACAATTTCATACCTTCCTACAATGAATTTCAGTAATTTTTCATACCTCATTACCTTCTCCTATCTCCCCTTTTCCCGCATTGAAATCTGTCTTCCCAACAAGCCCATTCTCTCTCTCTCTCTCTCTCTCTCTCTCTCTCTCTCTCTCTGTTTCCAACAAGCCCATTTTCTACTTCATTCCCTCTCTATCTCTGAGTTTACACACATATGTGAGATTCTCAGTGAGTTTAATTATTGTTTATTGTATTTTATGTGTATTAGTGTTTTGCCTGCATATCTATATTTATACCACATGTGTGCCTGGTGCCCATGAACATTAGAAGAAGACATCAAATCTCATAGAACTGGAGTTGCAGATGATTATGAGGCAGCATGTGCATGCTGTGAACTGATTTCAGGCCCTCTTTTCTGTAAGTGTTACAAATGTTTTTAACTACTGAGCTATCACTGTAGCCTATAATTATACATATTTTTACCTTTTTTCTGCATCCAAATTCTACCTGTTGTTTCTTTACAGTTTCATATCAATGTGTGAAACTACCTTGATTTTCAGTGTTTTTAAGGCAGAGAGTTGTGGTGACCTTATATATGACCTATTTTGGAGACCATTCCATGTTTCTTCTAAGAGTGTGGTATATTGCTGTTGTGGGAATGTTCTATAAGATCTTCTTAGTTCCAACTAGTTTATTTTTTATTATTTTATTGATTTTTTTCTATTTTACATACTAACCAAAGTTCCTCCTTCTGATCCACCCCAAAATATCCCCTCACTTCCCATCCACTCTTCAGAGAAGACCTCCCATGGGGAGTCAACAAAGTCTGACACATTGAGTTGAGGCAAGATCAAGTCACTCCCCACTGCAACAAGATTGAGCAAAATAGCTCTTCATAGGGAATAGGCTCTGAAAAGTCAGTTTATATGCTAGGGATAAATCCTAGCCCCACAGCCAGAAGCCCCACAAACAAACCAAACCATGAAACTGTCACCCCCCCCCCCATTCAGAGGGTCTAGTTCAGTCCCCTGCAAGTTCTCCAGCCATTGGTTCAGAGTTCATGAGCTACTATTAGGACAGGTCAGCTGTCTCAGTGGGTTTCCCCAACATGATCTTAACCACCCATCCATAAAATCCCTTTTACCTCTTTTCATCTGTACTCCAGATATTAGGCCTCATGCTTAGCTGTGAATCTCTGCATCTGCTTCCATCAGTTACTGGATGAAGGCTTTATGATGACAATTAGGGTAGTCACCAATCTGATTCCAGCGGAAGGCCAGTTCAGGTGCCTTCTCCACAGTTGCTAGGAGTCTTAGCTGAGGTCATTCTTGTGGACCTCTGGGAATTTTCCTAACACCAGGTTTCTCCCTAACCTCCTAATGTCTCCCTCTATCAAGATATCTCTTTTATTGCTCTCCCTCTCTGTCCCTCCCCCTACTTGACCATTCTGTTCTCTCATGTTTTTATTCTCCACCACCACCCTCCCACCCGTTAACCCAGGAGATCTTATATATTACCCCCTTCCCAAGGCAATTCATGAATGTTCCTCTTGGGGTACTGTCTGTTACCTAATTTCACTGGAGTTGTGGATTGTAGCCTGGAAAATGTATCCAAAAAATCAATATAAAACTAGAACCATCAAAAATTCATCCCTGAGTGAGGTAACATAGATGCAGAAAAACAAACATGGTATATACTCACAAGTGGATATTAGATGTAAAGCAAAGGATTTCCAATTGATTTATAATGTTTACATCTGTAGTTTAAATACTAATTTTATATCTGGATGATTTATCCCTTCTTCGAATTAGTCTGAAATCACTTTACTGTAAATATTACTGGCTATGATTCCCTTTATATTTATTAACATGTTAATTATTATCTATTATATTATATGTCACATAGATACCTCCATGCACTTACAATTCTCATATGCACTTACAAGTCTTGTTCTGAATGTTCATGCTGTCTGACCTGGTTATAGCTATCGCTTATATTTTTGCCTTCATTTATTCTGAAATAACTTTTTTCAATTCTCCTACTTTCAGTTATATAACTTATACTCTCATGGTTTTGGATCTTAAAAAAAATTTCTCAGGGTGTCTAAGTGAGTACAATGCACTCTGTGCAAACATGAGGATCTGAGTGAGACTCTAGTACACACATTAAAAACTAGCTGTTGAAAGAGGATAGACAGGTGGATCCCAGAAGCAAGCCAAAATATAACCAAAATGGCACATACCAAATTTATACTTATTTCAAAAAATAAGATGGAGAAGCAATTGAAGGTGCCTCAATGCCAAACGGCCTGTGGGTTCCATATGCTCATGCATTGGTAGAGCATAGCTATATACCCATGTATGTAGCAGCCCCCATACACACCCCCACACACAAAATGAATGGAATCAATTCAGACACTATATATATTTTTGATGTTCTTTAACTATTTCAGATACATATATAATGCTCTACCTAATTTTGAAACTTTTATCTTCTTTTGCTTTCTTAAAGATATATCTTCTTGATTTTTTAGACTTGATCGCACACTGTGGCCCAGATAAGGCTGCAAACCATTGGGCAGTCCAGACATTTCCAAACCTCATGTCAGTCAGTCTCAGCATGCTGAGTTGGGGGATTGCAGGTGTGAGCTACTGCACCTAGCTCAAGATTTTGTTTTTAAATATAAATTATATGTCTTGTAGTAAGAGCCATTTTAAATTTTTAAGTACTATGTTCCATTTCACTTTTATTTGATTGATTATAATAACTTATTGTTATTATTGTTATGCTTGAATATTTTGAAGTAGAATCACTGTTTACTAAAAGAATAAACAACCTTCTTTAAATATGAATTTCTCATACATGGTTAAATTTACATGTCTGGTACACTATATTTTTATATATTCTTGTGATTTTTATGATCCTCCTATTTTATTTTTATTATTATATTATTTTAATTATTTGCAGTTACATATTTAATTTTATCTGTATTTTGAGTTTAAACATGCACACAGTACCTTTTAACAATGTCCTTTCTCTTCCAACTTCTTTCAAATAAACCCTTAGGTCATTCGCCTAACTTCATATTATCTTCTTTACTCTTTTCTTTATAATGCACTGAGTCCAATTAGAAATTCTCCTGTGTGCATTGCTTGTAGGACAATCGTCTATACCGTGAAGGACATGCAAAGAAGGACATAACTATCCCAACAGTTATCAACTAATAACAGTTTTTAGTTACTGGTGGGGCCTCAAAAGCCCACCAAAGTAGAATGCTGGCTGATTTTAATTTTGCAGTTCTTCTGTAGGCAGCCATAGCTGCTCTGAATTCATAAGTACAATGACCCAGTTGTTTCCCGATTACTTTATTTCACAGCAATCCTACCCAACCTCTGAATTTTATAGTATTTCTGTACCTTCTTCCAGGATGTTCCTTGAGACTTGGGCATGGCATACTATAAATGGCTAGTTGGGGCAGAGCACTCTAATAACACTTATTCTCTTTGCTTTGACTAATTCACAGTCTCCGTGATAACTACTGTCTATTGTCATATAAAGTTTCTCTGATGAGAAGTAAAATATGAGCTAATCTACTTTTATCATATCAGCTTCTATAACCTCTTTACAGTTCCTACGGTGGCCCTCAATACATTTTTCTACCAACTTCATGTCTTATTTTCAAATTCATAAGCTACTGATGGACCTGAAGAGATACGTTGGTGGTTAAAAGCACTTGCTATTCTTCCAGAGGAGCCAGGTTTGGTTTCCACCATCCATGCGGTAGCTCACAACTATCTTTTATTCTACTACTAGGGGACTTGAAACCCTCTTCTGTCCTCCACAGGCACATGTTACACACATGGAACAGATAAAAACATGCAGGCTAAACAGTCATACACAACACTGCAAAGCAATACCTCATCATCCAGTTATTGAATTTTTTCCACCCCATTTTCTACAATGCTCTATGTGCCTTGGGTTGGCAGAGGTTGATATATGTGTCCTCTTTATGGCTAAGCACTCACAGTGCTACAGTGTGAATCTCATTAACCACTACCCACTGAAAAAGAAGATTCTCCAAACAATGCTGAGAATAACATAAATCCACAAGTACATACAAAACTACTTTGAAGGCAGTTTGAAAATACAAGAAATTGGAAAAACAGCAATAGTACATTCTTCCTTATGGCCTATGATCTCACCTGTCATGGACTTTAACACTGTTTGCAATATCAATCTTGACATTTCCCCAGAGGAGCAGCTGCAAATTCAGCCTGAAAGTCATCTTGCTTCTTTTCACCAGTGAGCACATCTTTCCTGGCAGCTCAGTATTGTGGCATGATGAATCCAGTACCAGGTAAATCACTGACATTTTCCCTCAGCACTGTATAAACTATTCCAGAACTGTGAAAGATGGCAAGTATCTACTTTCCTGGTCAGTTCAAGATGTCTTTATGTGTTACAAAGTGTGTGGTATCTTCAACAATAGTGTGTTACCTTCTAGCTCTGGTGGGAAACTAAGAGTAATAGTGCCTTGTGTTCTATTGAGTGCTTTTGTGGCCTTCTTAATCAATTACTCATAGGATGGTATTATGCTTGGCACTGGGATTTTCATTCACTAATCTATGTCTTTTGAGATCAGTATTGTTGTCCACTTATATGGAGTACCTTCATTCAAATTCCCTTTAAAAAATATTTATGATTAGTTTACAAACTAGTGGATTTCTACAAGGCTTCTTTTAATGTGAATTTCCTGTAAGCATCATTTTAGGTCTCCCTTGTTTTACTCTTAATTTATTGTTCATTGTGGATTTCACATTTTGTATCCCAATATCATTCATCTTTCCATCCCTTCATATCTGCCCTCTGCCCTTGCAACATCAACCCCCCAAAAAAATAGAAAAGAAAAAAACCTAATGGTGGAAGTTGTAGTGTGACAGAGTAACCCAGTATATATTTTAGTCCATACATCTTTATTTGCAAGTGTTTGTGGCAAAGAGTCATTGATCTGGTTTGAAGTCTTTAGTTTCTGCTACACTTAAAGATACTGGGCCCTCACTGGGACTCTTCTTGGATATCCTGTTGTTGAATTGTGTCATGGAGATCCTGCAGTCTTGGATCTGCCGGACTGATCCCTTCATATGCTCCAGCAGATCATACATAGATGGGGTAGTTGGCCAACTCATAGCTGGGGTTCTGGGCCTGGGTATTAACTGGGTTAAACAGCCCTCCAGAGTGACCTCTCCAGCACCACCCAGCAAACTCACCCAATGCAGTTAGCAGCAAGGAGCTGGGCCTGTTCTATTGCTGTCACACTTTCAGGGCCAGTTTACCAGAACTCACATCAACAGGGCCAGTTCTACTGTGTTGCCCAGGAAAGGTTCAGGGCCCACTCTCCCAAGTGATGCAGCAGGTAAGGGCAGGACCATATCCCCAGGCCTGCTACAGGTGGAGGGGGAGGGCAGAGGGCATCTTTTCTTCACCATGGCCATCATATTGCAGACAAAGAGAGAGGGGTCAGCTCGCCTGCTCTCACATCTTCTCTCAGACCCCAGGGGCAAAAGGCAAGAGCGTGAACATCTCAACCTCACCCATGCTGAAGCATGACAGATGAATAGTGGGTCCAGTTCTCCCTTGCTCACACCCTCAGGGGCTGCTCACCAGCACTACCTAAAACAAGGCGAGCTCTACTGTGCTACCCAGGTGAGGTGCAGGGCCCACTCTCCTGAGTGCTACAAAGTGCAATTACCTGCTCAGCCTGCTCCTCACCACCTTCCCATCTTCAGATCTGGCTCTCTCTACAGGACATGAACCATTCTGCTTCTCTTTCTATATATCTCAAATTCCACAATATGTTTGATCACCATAATGACATCTGACTGCCAAAAGGGTGGGTTGGGGTTTCCCCTACAGGCTCAGGGGAATCAGCCCCAGGCAGGTATTTGGTTCTCCTTCACCATCTCAGTCCTCCACTTTTTCTTTGAATTATTCAATGACAGTATTTTTGTTTAAAAAATTCATTAATTTACAATTATAGACATTATTGATGTAGCCATTGTTTGGCTCACTTTATAGTTTCTTATAGTCCATTTATTTTCCTGCCATTTAAAGGTCCATATCTATGATTATTACTGTAGTGTTGTTTTTATTTTTTTTATCTTTTTCTATAGATTTACTGCATTATGGTTACCATAATTTTAAAATGATATTTTTATTATGAAATTTATTTAGAAATAGTGACAAGTTAACATAACCAGAAAGATAAGACCAGAAATAGAAGAGAAAGTGCACTAGTAATAAAAGTTAGTAATTAAATTCAATACCTAAAAATATTTTCAAATTTTGATATCCCATTAACATTTTCTGCATTACTTATCTCTTCAAATATTTAGTTATAATTATTTAAAGATTATTTTAATTTTATCATTAAAACTAAAAATAGGAATTATTCATGATTCATATAAGGCTAGAATAATTTGAATTTATTGTATAATTTCACTGACTTGGGACTTCTATATTTACCCATGCTTTGCTAATATCATATTCATTATGAAGATTTTTCTTTGTTATTTTCTGTAGAACAGATCTGGTGGAGATACACTTTTGTAGATTTTGTTGGAGGCTATCCATCTTTGTCTGTTCTTTGTTTCTGAACAGTACATTTGTAAGGTAAGTTATTTTGCTTGTCAGTGTTACATCCTTCAATACTGTGAAAATCTCATGTCATTCTCTCCTGTCTCATACAGTTTCTGTTAGGAAGTGTGCTGTCAGGTGAATTGGAAGACCGTGATGTGTTATTTGCTTCTTTTTTTTTTTCTCTTACAGTCTTGAGAAATTTCTCTTTATTTTCAGTGCTGCAATCTTGATTACTATATATCTTGAGATATTCATTTTAACAAACAGAAAACCTTTGACTTTTCTTTACTTGGCTATTTGATTGCTTCTTTTTATATTTCATTTTTAAATAAAAAACAAATACATTTCCGGATGTCATTATAAAAACAATTAGCAAAAATTTGTAGTTTCTAATAGATAGCTTTTAGAACATTTAAAAAGACATGTATGTAAATCCACTAATATGAAGAGCATTTGTTTGCTATAGGCAGCTGAGGAGAGCAGGAAGGGAGAGAGGTGGTTTTCTCCAAGTAAGAGCATACCAATTGAGTCTCCAGTGTCAAATGCTCAGCTCTGAAAATACACATACAGGTAACATTGTACAGGTTACATTTAGGAGTGTGAGTGTGTGTGTGTGCAATAACAATAAAAATTTATGAATTTGAAGGAGAGCAGGGAAGGGTATATGGTAAGTTTTGGAGAAAAGACAAGAAAAATTTTATAATTTTATCCTCAAAAACTATTTAAAAGAACATGTAGAACAGATATTTTCATCCTTTTTAAAAATTACATTTTAAGTTAGCATACAATTTAATAAGTTTTAACTATAGTATCTTCATATGTGTGTATATGATTATACATTACAGGTTTTTTTTAGAAGTTTGAATTTTTTTCCTATGTGATTTTCTTTATTCCCTTGACATTCTTCCTGAACTTTTTCTCCTTTGGTTAATATGGTACCAAATTTACCATATGCTTTCTTTACTTTTTTTCTGTTTTTGTCTTTTCAAACTATTTGATTCTGATTAGTTCTTACCATCTTTACTGATGTGGATATTTTTAAATCATATTTTCAGTTCTGTTGAGCTTATTTTTTACATCACAATGTCCTACTGATTTTTGCTTTATAGCAATTGTTAAGTTTCTCTTAAGGTATAGACTTTTTCCTCTATTTTCTTTAAGCTGAATTGACTAAAAGTAGCTGTTTTGAATTATCTAATTGAAAGTTCTTCTATTTTTATTATTACTCCATAAGTTTCTGACATTGTGCTATTGTTGTTATATAAAGTATGATTTTCTTTCATCCATGATGTTTATTGGTGTATTGCATTATCTATGTAGTGAAGGAATGTGCATTTATTTCAGTCTTTCTAGTTAGGAAATTTTTGCCTAACTTTACAAATTATATATCATTTGTCTATTTTATCTGAATTTGTAGAAAATCCACTATTTCATTACTTTAAAAGGAAGGCACCTTGTCTCATTTCAAATTGCATTTTAGAGTGATAGTAAGCAAGATTGTATGGTACTTGACCTAAAACAGATGCGTATATGAAAGGAATAGAACATTCAGCCCAGAAATACACATATGCATGACCAAATCACTTTTAGAAAGGAAACCGGAACATCTATCTGGAGGTTTATGATTTCTTCAAAAAGTAAAAACTGAAATTAGATCATTGTAATAATGGACTGACAATGATGTGAGTCCCAAAACTTAAAACATACAGAGGAAAGCTAGGGAAGCTGGTGACATTAATTATTGTTGGAAAGCTTGTGATGCAGTGCTCAATATTTATTCTGGCACAATTAAGGTGATATTGCCAATTTGTTTGTTTTAATGCCTTTCTTCTTATGGTGAAACATATTTTTTTATTTTATTATTATGAACAAAGAAGTCACACTTTCTATCCTTGTATATCCTTATTCAAGGTCCCTTCCCCCTCCCACCACATCAGGTCATTCTCTCTTCTCCACGACTCGACTCATCATCCCCCCTCTCCTGGGGCAGATGGCAGGTGGTCCCAAGGTCCCACTGTCTCAATATTGCTTAGTTCAGCCTCCACTCCTGGCAGATCCAGTTTTCTCCCTCCAACCTCAAGACTGAGTCAGGTGTTCCCCTAGAGGGAATGGGATCCAAGGAGTCAGTCCAAGGTGATGGTAAAACATATTTAATTTACTGTTTGGAGAGTGAAATACCCAAATAGCCATTAAAACAATCAAAATGAAAAGACAAACTGAACAGTAGAAGAAAATGTTTGAAAACTGTAAATTCAAAAAGAGTTACTATTTAAAATATATAAAGAACTCATTAAAAATGGTAGTGCTTCATTCCACAAAGACACTGCTTTATTTCCCCCAAGAAGGTATTCCTATTTCCCCAAGAGGATAGTCCTTCCTTTTGAATACAATGATCCAAGGTAGGCTTAAGGTTTTATTATTATTATTATTATTATCATCATTATTATTATTATTTATTGGTTTGTTGTCAAAGCTTCAACAGCTGAAAGCAGTACATGCCCAGATTTGTCCCAGGCCCAAATTGGTATGTTGCTCACAATGAAAACAAACAAACAAGAAAAAAACCCAAGCATGCCCAAGCGGCAAACCACAACCACTCAACAGCTTGGGATCAGAGACACCCTGAACTGACCCTTAGGATCCCACTCCAACTATAGGAACACCTGATTCACTCTTGAGGAATGGGGGACAAAACTGGATTTGCCAGGAGTGGAGACTGATCCAAGCATTATTGGGTCAGTGGGACCATAGGACTGTCTGCTCCCTGCCCAGAGAGGGGATGGGGAGTTGCGGAGAAGAAAAAATGACCTGATGTGGTGGGAGGGGGAAGGGACCTTGAATAAGGATATACAGGAATGGAAAAAAATTCAGAGGGAAAGCTGAACACAAAGTAAATATATGTGTAGCAATCTTATTTGCATTACCACCCTTGATAAAAAAAAAAGTAACATTAAAAAACAAAAAAGAAAAAGTGCACCATGTATCATGAGAACTGTACCCCCAAGTTTCTCTCTGGATTCAAGGTAGGCCAAGTTCCCTTCAGTATATTCACAAGTTTATGGTTTTTTACTCATATTTTGCTTGGCTCTGAGGAGAATCACTTTTGATGGGATATCTTCCACTTCTTGCTATTGCATATAATGGGAAATTTTGGCAAAGAAATTATAGAAATGAGACTGAGTAAAATAATATAAAAATATAGGTGAGGCTGTTAGTAGAAATTCAGATGGAGCTGGCTCAATTCAACTTGAGATGAAGAGGGACCATAGTTATTAGGAGAGATACATGGCACCTTCTAAATAAAGAGAAAGATAAGTTTTATAGACTTGGGAGAGCATTGATGTAATGTGGGCTATACTCTTGTGTTTATCTGCTAACCTAGGCACATTTTCAGACCTTATTATCTTCTTAGTTTGTATATTTAATATTATTTAAGTAAATATACTCAGGTACAAAGTTAACAAGGAGATTAATTTTATGTGTCAACTTGGCTGAACTATGGTATCCAGATAGTTGTTAAAACATCATTTTAGGTATTTAGTAGGGGTTTTGAAAAGTTGTGTTTTACATTTAAATTGATGATTTTTGTAAATTGTTGGTGTTTTTATTTTAAAAGATTTTTAAAATTGTGTCCCCCTGCTCGCCTTCTCTTCCCTCCTCTCAATTCCTCCCAGTCCTCCCTCAGCCTATTCCCACCACATTCCCCCAACCTTTCCCAAAGGAGGACAAGAAGTCCTAAGGCAGGTCAGTTCAGTATGGTATATCCATTTGAGTTTAGGTCTGATTTCCTCATCCCGATATCAGAACTGGGTTAGGTATTCCTCTGTAAGGAATGAGCTCCAAGAAGCCAGTTCATACACAGGAACATAGTCTAATCCTACTCTACGAGGTTCCACATACTGCCCATATCAATCGACAGTCTTTGAAGGGTTTAGTTCCTTTACCTGATGGTTCCCCAGCAGCTGTTCTTGATTCATTGAGCTTCCCCAGAGATTCAGCCAGCCATCTCTGTGGGACTCCTCCTCATAATTCCTATCCCTTTGCTCATATAGACTCTCCTCTGTCTCTCAATTAAGCTGGACCTGGAACTCGACCTGGTGCTTAGCTGAGAATCTGCCTCTATTCATTGCTGGATATAGGTCCTATAATGACACTTAGGGTGGTCGTTCATTTGATTATAGGGGAAGTCCTGTGTAGACATCCCCCCCACTATTGGATGGAGTTCTAGCCAAGGACATCCTGAGAGTTCTTGGAGATTTCCCTAGCATTCGGCTTCTTTCCAACTCCACATTGGCATCCTCTATAAAGATTATCCATCTCCTTTTTCTCTTATTTTGTTGTTCCTCTCACTCAGTCATCTCCTTCTCTCATGATTTTTTTTCCCACCTCTCCTTGGTCACTAATAGTTATAATCCCCATTTTCTAAGGAGATCATCTCTATTTTCTCTTCCTAGGGGGATCCCTGGATATTTCTCTTAAGTTCCTTCTGATCCCAAGCTGTCCAGAAATTGTGATTTGCAGCTTGGGTATTCTTTGCTTTTGGTCTAAAATCAGCTTGTGAGTGAATATATCCCATGCCTATCTATCTGGGCTTGTGATACAATACTTCTCTCAGGAGTATATTCTCCAAATCTGTTCATTTACATGCAAATTTTACGATGTCATTTTTTAACTACTGAGTAGTACTCCATTTTGTAAATGTACCACAGTTTGTTAATCTGTTCTTCAGTTGAGGGACATCTAGGTTGTTTCCAGGTTCTTGCTATTATGAATAATGCTGCTATGAACATAGTTGAGCTAATGCCTTTGAGATAATAATGTGCATTCCTTTGGGTATATGCCCAATAGTGGTATTGCTGGATCTTTGGGGAGATTGATTTCCAGTTTTCTTAGGATCCACCATACTGCATTCCAGAGTGGTTGAACAAACTGACACTCCCACCAACAAAAAAGAAGTGTTTCCCTTGCTCCACATCCTCTCCAGCATAGGCTGTAATCTGTGTTTTTAATCTTAGCTATTCTGACAGGTGTAAGGTGGTATCTCGAAGTTGTTTTCATTTGCATTTCTCTGATGGCTAAAGAAGTTACACAATTTTTTAACTGCCTTTAAGCCATTTGTAATTCTTCTGTTGACAGTTCTTTTTTTTAGCTCTGAACCCCATTTTTAATAGGGTTATTTAAGTTTTTGGGCTCTAGTTTCTTGAGTTCTCTATATATTTTAGAAATCATTCCTTTGTCAGATGGAGGGATGGTGAAGATTTTTTTCTCTTTCTGTAGACTGTTTTAGTCTTGCTGGATGTGTCCTTTGCCTTACAGAAACTTCTTAGTTTTTGGAGGTCCCATTTACTAATTCTTATTCTTAGTGTCTGTGCTACTGTTGTTATATATAGAAAGTGGTCCCCAATGCATTGGAGGGTATTTCCCACTTTCGTTTTTATCAAGTTCAATGTAGTGGGTTTATGTTGAGGTCTTTGATCCACTTGGATTTGAGTTTTGTGCAGGGTGATAGATTTGGATCTATTTACAATCTTCTACATACTGCCCACACCATTTGAAGCACTATCTTTTTTCCATGGAATATTTTTGGCCTCTTTGTCAAAAATCAGGTGTTCATAGGTGTGTGATTTAAGGTCGGGGTCTTCAAATCAATTCCATTGATCCACAAGTCTGTTTTTATGCCAATACCAGGCAGATTCTATTCCTGTAGCTCTATAGTATAGCTTGAAGTCAGAGATGGTGATGCCTTCTGAGCTTTCATTGAGCAGAATTATTTTTTTGCAATCATGGGTTTCCTGTTATTTCATATGAAGGTGAGAATTGTTCTCTTAAGTTCTCTAAAAATCATGTTGGAATTTTGATGGGTATAGCATTGAATCTATAAATTGATTTTGGTAGGATTGCCATTTTTACTTGATGCTACCTATGCAAGAGCATGGGAGATCTTTCCATTTTCTGATATCCTCTTCAATTTCTTTCTTCAGCGATTTAACGTTTTGGTCAAGCTATATGCAGCTATTGTAAAAAGTGATGTTTCTCATATTTCTTTTTCAGCCCTTTTATCCTTAAAGTATAGGAGAGCTATTGATTTTTTTGAGTTACTCCTGTACCCTGCTATATTGGTGATATTGTTTATTAGCTGTAGGTGTTACTTGGAAGAATTTTGGGAGTCACATATGTATACAGTCATATCGTCTGCAAATAGAGTTTGACTTCTTCCTTTCCAATTGATATTCCCTTAATCTCCTTTTGTTCTCTTATTGCTTTAACTAGAACTTCAAGTACAATATTGAATAGATAAGGGGAGAGAGAACAGCTTTGTTTTGTTCGTGACTTTAGTGAAATTTCTTTGTGAGTTTTTCTCCATTTAGGTTGTTGTTGGCTGTCGGCTTACAGTATATTGCCTTTTTATATTTAAGTGTTTTCCCTGTGTTCTTGATCTCTCCAGGACTTTTTTCCTGAATATATTGCCTTTTTATATTTAAGTGTTTTCCCTGTGTTCTTGATCTCTCCAGGACTTTTTTCCTGAAAGGTTGTTGGATTTTGTCAAACGTCTTTTCAGCGTCTAAGGAGATCATGTGCTTTTTTTCTTTCAGGTTGTTTATATGGTGGATGACATTCACAGCTTTTCATATGTTGAACCATCCCTGTATCTTTGGGATGAAGCCTAATTGATTGTGGTGGATAATTTTTTAATATGTTATTGTATTTGGTTTGACAGTATATTACTGAGCATTTTTGCATCAATGTTCATGAGGGAGATTGGTCTTTGATTCTTTTTCTTTGTTGCTTTAAGTAGCTTGGTTATCAGGGTGATTGTGACCTTATAAAAAGTGTTTAGCAAGGTTCTTTCAGTTTCTATTGTATGAAAGAGTTTGAGGAGTATTGGTATTAGTTCTTCCTTGAATGCCCAGTAGAATTCTGCACTGAAACCATGTGCCCCTGGGCCTTTTTTACTTGGGAGACTTTTAATAACAGCTTCAATTTCCTTTAGGGTTGGTTATAGGTCTGTTTAGGTCATTTATCTAGTTTTGATTTAATTTTGATAAGTGATATCTGTCTAGAAAGTTGTTCATTTCTTTTAGGTTTTTCCATTTTACTGGAGTATAGATTTTCAAAGTATAACCTGAAGATTCTCTAGATTTCCTGAGTATCTATTCTTATGTGCCCCTGTTCATTTCTGAGGCTGTTAATTTGGATACTCTCTCTCTCTTGCTTTTTGGTTAGTTTGGATAAGGGGATATCTACATTGACTTTCTCAAAGAACTAACTCTTTGATTTATTGATTCTTTGTATTGTTCTCTTTGTTTCCATTGTATTGATTTCAGCTCTATGATTGATTACTTCCTGCTGTTTATTCCCTTTAGGTGAGTTTGCTTTTAATTATGTGAAACCTTCAACTGAGTTGTTAGGTTAGGTCTCCTGTATGAGATTTCTCTAGTTTTTTTTTTTTTTTTTTTTTTTTTTTTTTTTTTTTTTTTTTTTTTTTTTTTTTTTTTTTTTTTTTTTTTTTTTTTTTTTTTTTTTTTTTTTTTTTTTTTTTTTTTTTTTTTTTTTTTTTTTTTTTTTTTTTTTTTTTTTTTTTTTTGGCTATAGTCTTCTACTGCTATGAGTTTTCCTCTTACCACTGCTTCCACTGTGTCTTACAAGTTCGAGTATGTTGTGGATTCATTTTCATTATTTTCTAGTAAATCTTTGATTTCTTAACTTCTTCCTTGACGTAGAGGTGGTTCAGTGTAGAGATGTTCAGTTTCCATGACTTTGTATGCTTTCTGTGATTTTTGTTGTTGTTGACTTGTACCTTTAGAACATGTTGGTCTGATATGATACAAGGGATTATTTCCATTTTTTGGTATCTATTGATATTTGCTTTATGACCAAGTATGTGGTCAATTTTAGAGACAGTTCCATGGAATACTGAGAAAAAAGAATATTCCTTTTTGTTTGGGTGGAAGGTACTGTCTATATCTATTAAGTCTATTTGGGTCATAAGATCTGTTAGATTCCATATTTTTCTGTTGAGTTTCTATCTGGTTAACCTATCCAAGGGTGAAAGTGGGGTATTGAAGTCTCCCACTATTAGTGTGTGCGGTTTGATGTGCGGTTTAAGCTTTAGTAGTGTTTCTTTTACATATCTAGGTGCTCTTGTGTTGGAGGCATAAATATTCAGGATAGAGACTTCATCTTGGTGGATTTTTTCTGAGATGAATAAGGAATGTCTGTCCTGGTCTTTTTTGATTGATTTTAGTTTGAAGATTATTTTATTAGATAGTGAAATGGATGCACTAGCTTGTTTCTTAGGACCATTTGATTAGAAAGTCTTTTCCCATCCCTTTCCTCTGAGCCTATGTCTGTCTTTGAAATTGAGGTATATTTCTTGTATGCAGCAGAAGGATGGCTTCTGTTTTAGTATTCATCATGTTAGGGTATATCTATTTATAAGTGAAGTGAGTCCATTAATATTAAAGATATTAGTGACTACTGACTGTTATTTTTGGTGGTAGCTTGTGTGTACTCCCCTTCTTTAGCTTTTTCTTCTATGGGATTATTGATTTTTTGTGATTTCATGAGTGTATCTGGTTTTCTTAGGTTGGAATTTTCCCTCTAGTGTTTCTGTAGGGCTGACTATGGATAGGTATTGTTAAAATCTGATTTTGTCTTGAAATATCTTGATTACTCCATCTATGGTGATTGATAGTTTTTCTACGTATAGTAGTCTGGGTTGGCAGCCATGCTCTTTTAGTGTCTGTATAACATCTGACCAGGACCTTCTTGCTTCCATTGTTTCCATTGAGTGATCTGATGTTATTCTGATGGGGCTGCCTTTATAGGTAACTTGGCCTTTTTCCTTTGCAATTCTTCATATTTTTCTTTGTTTTGTAAGTTTAGTGTTTTGATTATTATGTGACAAACAGACTTTTTGGGGGAGGTCTAAACTATTTGGTGTTCTATAAGCTTCTTGTATCTTCATAGGCATTTCCTTCTTTAGGTTGGGCAAGTTTTCTTCTATGACTTTGTTGAATATATTTTCTGTGCCTTTGAACTCATGTTCTTCTCCTTCTTCAATTCCAATTAATCTCAGGTTTGTTCTATTCATGGTGTCCCACATTTCCTGGATGATTTGTGCTATGACTTTTTGGTTTTAGCGTTTTGTTTGACTGACATATCTATTTCCACTATTGAATCTTCCATTTCATGGATTCTCTCTTCCATCTCTTGCATTCTGTTTGTCATACTTGCATCTGTGCTTCCAGTTTGTTTCTTTCAGTTTTCTATCTCTAGCACTTCCTTGATTTTTGCCTTTTTTATTGCTCCTATTTTAATTTTTAAATCTTGAAATATTTCCTTCACCTGTTTTCTTTTGTGGGTTGTTCTTTATTTTTTTTCAGGGATTTGTTAATCTTTTCCAATTTTTTGTATGTATTTTCTTCTATTTCTGTAATGGAATTTTTATGTTCTCTTTTAAGGTATCTGTTATCTTCCTACAGTTGTTTTTAAGATCATTTCCTTTTGTTTCCTCCTCATTGCCATGCTCAGTTCTTGATGTTTTGGAACCACCAGCTTCTGATGGTGCCTTATTGTTCTTTATATTGTTATATGTATTTATTGCACTGGCTTCCTGGGTTCATTCTTAGGTGGCTCTTAGTTGTGGGTCAGGGGGCTGTGAGTCTCCAATTGTTGCTGGGATTGCTAAGTGATGATGCCATTTGGGGTGGGGTGGGGTTTGGCCATAGTCCCTCTTCCCTCTGGCTGGGTTTTGCTGGGGGTTGGACTTGCAGGGGTTCTCCCTGCTGGCTTTGGTTTAGTGTGGAGCTGGATGTGGGTTGGGTTCTAGGTGCTGTGTCCCCAGGCAGGGTTTCAGAGACTACAGTCTGTTCTCTGCTTGGCCTGAGAGTCAGGCATGGCATTTACCTCTCAATCAGCTATGGTCCGGGGGCGGGGTAGGGGGAAGAGATGTAAATCATTGATTTATGTACATTGAGTGGTTCTTTACATAGTAGTTGGTCTTCTCCAATCACTTGAAGACCTGACCTTCCAGACTGAAGGTGAATTCTACAAAAAAATTCCTTCAGACTTCTACAACATTCATATTCTCTGGTTCTAGAGCAATGATATGCCTGGGGCTGTCGTTGACGTCAGAGAGGCTCAAAGTAATCAGAACAGGTTGTAACTTGGGGTAAAATAAATGAAAACTAAAAAGAGAGAGACAAAATATTTGGATAAATTACTACACTAAAAAGACATATATGCATGATATGTACCAAGCCCACACTCTCAGGGATAATTAAAGAATATAATGCAATCTTAGTGACCTTAAAGAAAGTAGCATTTTCAGCTCATGCTTCTCCTATGGGAGAAGATGAGAATTTTCCATTCTCTCACACTGCCAGTTATGAAGAGTAAATTCTCTGATTACCTGGGATTAGAGCTGTGGCATCAACGACCTCAGAGTAAGAGTATATGCAGAAGCCTCACATAGAATTTGCCATTTATTGGCTGCCTCTTGAACAAAGAGACCAGTGCTTTGATAGCATAGGTATTGAACATGAAGTGATCCATGGCAACCCATGTTTTCTTCTGGGACCATGGAAGTAAAGACATCAGAATAAAAGATTCGCTATTGCACCTAAGATCTGAGAAATTTTTCTACTCTCAACATTTGATGCTAGTCTTCCTGAAAAGAAATTTTGGATGCATGTTGAATTAATCAAGACATAACATTTGTGAGTGAATTTTAACTCAAAGTCCATGTAGTGAAGTAACTTTTGATAAGAGAACAAAATAAAACAACCTGGTAGATTTCTCACCCCTGGGAGAATAGTAGATTTAAGGTAAAAGAAGCTTCTAGGTGGGCATGCTTGGAGTTGGAAATACTAAAAAGAATTAAAATGTCTTTTGATTTTGACCTGCCTAAGCATCTGTCTGACCACTGAAAATATTAGAGAAAGCTTTGACAGTATCATTATCTATAGGATATGTGAGGTCTCTTATCCTTGCTGTGATGCCTAACATTTCTTGGGAACTAGAGAAATTATATCTTTCCTTGGATCTGTGAATGTTGTCATGGCCTTAGATAATGTAGTAGGACAGGTCCATAGGGTCATGGAAATTGGCTCAAACTATCTTCCAAGGTACATACATAGTGTGCTTTCTTATGAGCCAACCTGGAGTCTTCCTGAGAGCCTAGTAACAGATGCTGTCAGAGGTCCTGTCTATGCCCAGCAAATGAGAAGTGAACACACAACATCATTGGATTGTGACACAGCCTGGGTGCTGGGAGGATGGTATATAAAGCTCTCCCTATTATTGAATAAATGACCTAGCCCTTTGCTTTTCAACTGACTCCTGGAGCCTGTATCATCGAGTCTGAGTCTTCTTACTCCCTCTCCCCAGAGAACTGTTAGGTCTCAGCAACAAGATAATATCTTTTTTTGTCATTTCTTTATAATCATACTTTCAAAATTAGTACATATTCACTTTAGAGGAAAGGCAAACACTTCAGATTCTGTCTCAAGAGAGAATACCCTTGCTTTATGTTATGGCATAATAGCTTAGGACCTCTATTTTCCCATCATTCTGTATTGATAAGTCTGGATTTAATTGTCTAGGTATCATGTTAAATAGTAACAGTCCTCTCATATAGGCCATTCCAGTATGACTATGCAATCATCTACACATGAACTATACATTAGACTATTAACCAAATTCAAAATATTCAGGTCCTGAACTGTCCCATGAGACTCCTAAGGGCAGTTGCTTCAGGTACCATCAGTGAGTCTGATCATAGTGAATAACAAAGTGCAAGGTTTATTAATTCTTTCGTATAATAAATGAATTGCAGGGTCTGTGGATCTTCTGGATTATTCATTTCTTATCTGAAAAAATGACTATGCCTATTATATTAATTAGTGGATTAATAACAGAACCACATGGGACTGGAACATTTCCCAACAGCATGCATTTCACAGCAGCTTCTTTTTTCACCATTCAGTCTACTCTCCATTTTCTGAGCAACAAGTCCTCTCTTTCTGCTCTTCGATGTCACTAGATTCAATTTTCTTATATTCTCTTGATCACTATTGTCTATCTATCTATCTATCTATCTATCTATCTATCTATCTATGCAGTGTGTGTGTGTTTGTGTGTGTGTTTGTGTGTGTGTGTGTGTGTGTTCCTCTTGGTTCCAAATCAAAATACTGCTAGACTTCTATGGCTCATAACATTCTAAATCACTGGGGACTTGATTAGTCTCTATCCATTAGTACAGCCTACACAATAACTTTTTCTCTGGATTCTGTACTATTTAAAGCCTGTGACACTTTATGTCAATCTTGTTTTATCAGCTAGGTTCTAAGAGACACATACAAGAACAGAAATGTTTTCCTTCTTCATGAATTGTGCATTTAGAAATTTTGCTTCATGATCAAGGAATGACTCTGAGGTTATTTTGAAATGGGGTATATAAGGCACCCTTCCATTTGTAATGCATGACTAATATAACAGGCAGATCTCAATGTTTTAAAATGTTAAAAAATTATTTGAACAAATAACAGATTTTCTTTCCACTTTATCAGGTCTTATATTACTCAATGAATTATTTTTACAGGGCAGGAAATAAATTCTTCAAAATTGTAATACATAGAGATAAAATGGTAGCCATACTTATAAGTTCATATCTGGACTAATCACTATGTGCATGAATATTGCATGTTTTGACTACTATGGAATATGTGGTGATCTTGCAAGCTTACATAGTTCATACACACAACCAAGTCACAGGGAACATTATAAGGGAAGCAGAGAAAGTACAGTTTAATGAACTAGCTATATCACTGAAAGATTCAGAACAAGTAGGGAAACAAGACATAATTATCTGTCTCTTGAAGTTGAAAAATAAGTCACTGTAAGTAAACACCCTTGATGCTTCTGTTGTTTCCTGACTTAACTCTGAATCTGTGATTTTTTATCACTAAAATCTTCTTAAAATGTACAACTAACAATTGTATATTTATAGCACTATGTGAGGAGACTGAGAATCAGTTAAGACATTGGGACAAATGAAAGAAATCAAGATTTCTTCCATTCCAAAGCCTAAGGCATTTATATTGCTTTGTTCTCTCTACCATTAACACCCCATCTTTAAAATTTCACAATAGAACAAAAAATTAAGATAGTTACAAGAAAATTAACAAGTCCAAAGCCAGAGAAAAGTCATTATTCATCCTACTCAGGTTAAAAAAAATTTGACTGGAGTTTATGTTGAGATTTCTATGTATTAAAAGCTGAATGCTTTTTCTAAGGTCATTTTGTGTAATTTGACAATTTGCTTTAACATGGACAAACAGAATTAAATATCAACATTTTTAAAGAAGCAGTCTTATCAGTGACTCATGTACTAACATAATGCTTCATAGGATTAATGCAGTCTCCCTTTTCTTGTTATTAAAAACAGGTTTTTTCAGTTATCAATATGAAAAGCAAAGGTGCTATAATTATGTAATTAATTTAGCTCAGCAAGCCCTGCTTTTACATACTAAAAAGAGTGTTATTGTCAGGATTACAAAGACAAAAGCCTTTAATTGTGATTACAAGAAAACTCAAAAGTTACAATTAATTTAAGTACCAATCATTAACCTAGCTGTTCTTATCTATTGATCTCACCACTCTCTCAAATTAATGTTCAATTCCTGAATGATAGCTAGTTTAAGGATTAGCAGGGATTATTCATACTATTAAATAAAGCTTTTCTATAATTCAATTGGAGGAATCTAAATTGCAGCACTTTGGCATTTAATTGGATTGGCATGAGTAACAGCGTGTCTTAAATTTCAGCTCATGGACTTAAGTATTGTTACTAGAAATTAGTTAGTAGACAACACATGGTGAAGGCCTGTACTCAGAGTTTATAAGAATTCTTCTGTCTAATATTTGCTAACCTCTGAAGTTGCTTGAAGAAATTTAGTAGCAACATTTGCTATTTTTTCAATATTCAAAGATTATCCTTGAAGATTAAAATATAGAGACATAAATTCAAAGAAACACTGACATTCAGAATATTTGAGCAAAAACGGCAAGTAGTCAAAAAGAAATCTATAGCATACATTTAGAATATCTTAATTGTTACAAACCTGGTTGGAGAAAATAGATATACATTTCTTTAGAGTCAGCTATTAACACCTACAAACAAAAATTATGATTAGAAAGGCTTGATATACTGAAAAGTACAATAGTGGTACATAAGTCCTGGACTTAAGGTCTTCTTGAAAGGAGGGACTTTATGCCTAATATTAAAAACCTTATTAACTACCCATTGCTTGTGAAGTCATGAAGATAACCTACTGAGAATAGACTCTAAAAGAAAACACCCTGTGACTAGTTTTCTAAACCAGAATAATTTTTAACTACATCCTAAATGACTATTCTTATAAGTACAAATCAGTGTAGCTGTCACTCTTATTCTTTTTGCTGTATAAAAAGAATGGCAGCTGGTCAAAATACAGATAACAATTGACAAAGGGATACTTAGCCCCAACTGGTACATATACATTACCCCTACAACTAAGGTTCAGGGAATATTGAAGAAAAGAGAGCAGAAAGAGTATAAGAGCCCAAGAGCCAGGATGTGATGTCCAATATGCAAAAGTGACTAGTTTCTTTCATATATTACAGGGAAGCTGTACTCATGAAATCTCAAGAGTTTGATATTCTAAACAAGATACCACAAATCTCAGAGAAGAGAAGGTAAGGACTGATCTTGAACTACTGACACTATTGACTTGGGAAAAAAGATGCTGTGAATAGGACACAAGTAGTACAGGCATTATAATGATCAACAATGGATAAATAGTGCTGGACCTCAGAAAGGTAAAAAAGGACACTATCATTCTAGCAAAATTTCAACCTACAGAATAGGAAAAAAATCTTCCCACTATTGTATCTGATGGGACGTCAATCTCAAAAATATGCAAAGAAATATAAAACTGAATGTCAAGAAAACAAGTAGCCAAATTTTAAAATGAGGTTTAGAACTAAACAGAGCTCTCAAAAGATGAAATGCAAACGAATGAGAAACACTTAAAAGTATTCAGAATAATTGCCATCAAAGAAATGAGAATTAAAACTACTTTAAGATTTAATCTTATCCTCAGTAAATAAGTGGACTGTAAACAGATTGACAGAAAGTATTTCATATATATGTGTGTATGCATATAATATTGCAAATCTATCATCTTTCTATCTATTTATCTAATCATTTATAATCAAATTTTATTTGTAAAACTTAAAACATATTATAATGACACACTGACCAACTAAAAGTGTAGGAAATATTTGAGTATATTTATTGCAAAGGAATAAGAGAAATGTTCCCCATTACTTACTAAGGAAATATATATTAAAATCACAGTGACATTTTATTCTGCACAGTTACTATAATTTGCTACATTTAAGAAATTGATACACCAAGGGTTTGAAGCACTTCAAAGTCCATTAAATTTTTATCACTAGTATTAACTAATCTTCAAAATACTTTGACAGTATCTTATAAAGCTACTACAAATTACATAATTACCCTATTTCTCTCCATAAGAAGGATAAAAATATATGCTGTCAAAATCACATACATTGATATTCATAAATATTATACTTATAATATCTAAATATTAATAAACAAATTATGGCTCACAAATACTATTCAACCATAAAATACAAGGAAGTTTTGCTAGAACAACACTAAAAAAGATTACCTGTTAAATTAAAATGGCCTTTAATCCCAGCACCTAGAAGGCAGCAACAGGTAGATCATTTTGAATTCAAGGCCATCATGGTGTAAAAAGTGAGTTCCTGGACAGCCAAGATTACATAGTAAAACTTTGTCTTAAAAAGAACAAAGAACAAAAAGGCTTTTAACTGTATTGCCACTATTACATGAAATTTTAATCTATAGTAAATTGGGATCATAATGGAGAGTGTGCAAGGAGAGAGAGGAGGGAATACATCATGAGAGAAAGAGATGGCTGAGTGAGAAGAGCAACAGAGAGGACAAAAAAAAAAAAGAAAAGAAATGGATATCTTGATAGAAGGAGCCACTGTGGAGTTAGAAAGAAAACTAGTCTTAAGGAAACCTCTAAGAGCTCACAGGATGTCCCTGACTACAACTCCAGGCAATAGTAAAAAGGGTGCCTAAACAGGACTTCCCCTATAATTGAATGACCACCCTAAGTGTTATTATAGAACCTTCATCCAGCAATGGATAGAGGCAGAAGCAGATCTATAGCTAAGCATCAGGTCGAGCTCCTGGTACAATTGCAGAGAGAGAGAGAGAGAGAGAGAGAGAGAGAGAGAGAGAGAGAGAGAGAGAGAGAGAGAGAGAGAGAGAGAGAGAGAGAGAGAGAGAGAGAAGAGTATATGAGCAAAGGGATCAGGATTATGAGGAGGAGAACCACAGAGATGGCTGACTCCAGCTCTTGGAAGTTCACTGAATCAGCAACAGCCACTAAAGAATCTTTAGGGAAAGGAACTAACCCCTCCAAAGGTAGACTACTGTCAAATGGCAAGAGCAGTTTGTGGAATCTCTTGCAGTAGGATCAGACTATGTTCCTGTGCATGAACTGACATTTCAGAGCCTATTTCCTACAGAGGAACACCTAACCCAGTCTTAATACAGGGATGAGGGACTCTGGCCTACCACATTTGGATGCACCAGACTGAACTGACCCACTTTGGGACTCCTTGCCCTCCTTGAGTAATAGATGGGAGGTTGACAGAGGACTGGGAGGGACCAGGAGGAGGAAGCATTGGTATATATGGAAAAAACGTTTTTAAATAGTAAATCTAATTAAAAATAGGATAAATTAAGTTGTAGGAAAAGGAGAATTACACATGGTTAGCCACAAAGAAATTGAGTGACAAAAATGGCTTATACCATTATTTCTGTTATATATGCTTTTCAAAATCATGTAACTGTGCAGTAAAAATTGGTATATTTCATTATATATTACTTGTACTTCAATTTGATGGTTATTTTTAAAGCTGTTCTCTTAAATCCACATGCTTAAATACAAACAGCAGAGTAGCAACAAAATATTTTTTCAACTTATAAAAATGAACTTCAAGCATGATTTTATTTTTAGTGTATTATCAAGTTAACAATAGGACTCAATAAAAAAATTGTGAAAATACATGTTGATTCCAAAATAAAATATTTTTATTTCATATATTTTTTGAGAGTTTAATGCAACATATTCTTACCATACTCCTGGACTCTTCCAAGACCAACTCCCAACTCCCTACCTATCCAAATTCATATTCTTTCTGTCACTTCCTCCACCACTGCTCAAACCTATAGAGTTCAATTTGTTTTGGCTGACTACTCCACACTGTGATTGATATATCAGGTGTCATATCATTGAAGAAAACTGACTTTTCCTCTCCCAAAAGCAATCAAATGCTAATAATGCCTCAGCTAGAGGTAAGATTTTCTAAATACTTTCACTTCTCCAAGCTGGGATCCTGTCTGGCTTGGCTTATGCTGGCATTATGCATGCTGTTTGTAGCAGTCTATGTGAGCTCATGTCTGGAAAACACTGTTTTCTTGAAGTGATTCACCACTTATAATCTTTTCAGCCCACTCCCAAGTACCTGTCCAAGCCTGTGACTACCAAGAGACCTGCACCACTAAAGTTAAACTTCTGATTTCCTGGGAAATTCAGTACTGGCTAGCTGGGGCTGAAATATCACTTGTGATTAGGAAGAGGCCAACATCATTGAGGTAAAATTTTCTGGAGTGTACTTCCTAAGGGTCAACACACAGTATTTGTGGTTCACAGGAGGCCAGGTCTTCCACATCTTGCCATCAGCAGAATCGGTTCATGTGCCTGCTTCTCCCACATGCTAGTTTGTGGTATAAAAACTGTAGTGCTGAATGGGTTGCAGAGAGGAGCTGAGGCTTGGCACTGTGAGAGTTCAGATGAGAGCACTGATGAAGTTGAAGCCTTAGTTACAGTGAGGTCCAGAATTGAAATGTTCATGGAGAGAAGCAAGATTTGGCAACATATGGCAGGGTCAGAGTCTCAAAAGATAGACAATAAGAGGCTATTGGTGAAGTTGTTGCTCAGTTGGACTGGAGTGACTCCAGCACAGTGGAGATTCTAGGACTGTGGGATCATCACCAAGTACAGCAATAAAGGAGATGGTATTGTTTGACAATTGTGTGTTGAGTTGACAAGGGTTCAATTGTGTTCGTTATCTTTGTCAACTTGGTAATTAGCTGTAGTCATTTTGAAAGAGAAAACTTTCATTGAAGTGATACCTCCATCAGATTGTCTGCAGGCAATTTTATGGATATCTTCTTAAGAAATGATTGATGCTGGAGGGCCTAGCCCACTGAGGACAGTGCTACTCCTGTGGAGATTATGCTAGGTGGCATAAGAAAGCAGGCTGAGAAAGCTTTGGGGTACACTCAAATAAGCAGTGTTCCTTCACAGCCTCTGCTTCAGTTCTTCCTTTTAGATTCTTTCTTGAGTTCTTGCACTAATTTCCCACCATGATGGACTATGACTGGGACATACAAGCCAAGTAAATATTTCTCTCCCAAGCTATTTTTGGTTATGGATTTTATCACAACAATAGAAACCAAACTAAGACACTGGGATCTGGCATTCAAACTTCATCTGGCCCTGGTCTCTGTGGAGGATGATGTAGCTGATAGAAAAGTTCTTTTTTAGGGGGGAAACTGATGAGTCCTGGTCTTTCCTACTAAGGACCTGGCTCTATCTACATATGAGCTCAGGAACCAGAAATAGTAGATGGAGAGGCTGAGAATCCAGCAGGCTGGTAGACTGCCTCTGGGGTTTCCAACTTGAAGTTCAGGTTTGGACTCTGGGTTCAGAATCTTTGTGATCCTACATCAACACAATGGCTCAGAAATAGGTAGATGGATGGTAGAACTGTAGGTACTACAGCTCAGATGGAAAGGTATCCTGGCAGCTGGAGGCCAAGGAATACCACAAAGTCACACCGCATAACTAACCTCACACAAAAGATTTATTGGAAGGGAAAGAATCAGGCCTCTACTCGAGTGAGAAACAGAAGCAAACTTTACAGGATAGAGGGTTTATATAGAATTTATATAGAATTTCTAGGGAAGGGGGTAGGACTTTTCAGAGTGGAACTTTCCAGCATAGAGATTGTTGGGATTCCTGTCCAGAGATTGAGCTTTTTACTGTGTAGAATTGGGGCAGAGTCCAACAGTTAGGGCAGTTAGAGTATTCTGTGGGTAGAACCGGGCAGTTAGAGGTTCTTGGGGAGGGGCCTGACCATTCATATAGCTCCAGGGGCTTACAAGGAAGGGCTCAGCAGGAGGTCTCAGGTTATTGGCTCCACATGTTTCCAGAACCCCAGATTCTGTACTTTTGTTAAATTTTTAAAGCATTTTTTACTTTCATAGCAAAAATACTTTCCTTCCCTGTCCCTGATATTGTCAGTTTTATTTTGATATGCCATCTCACAATGTAACTCAGACTGTTCTCCAATTATAATTTTTCTATCTTAGTTTTCAAAATGCTAGAATCAAAATAGTGTACTGTTGTGCCCACTTTCCTTTATTATATTCTGCAAAGCTTCTTAACACCATTTTGGCAAATAATACATATTTGCAACTCACACAAATATGTATGTGTCTAACAACCCCTGATTATTTGTACTCTCCATATATGCTCATGGTCATCCTACTTAAATGATATTTTATAGATAGTGGGTAAAGAACCACACAAAACATAATATAAATCTGTTAGTTCTGTCAAATAGCTTAAACCACAGAATTTCTATTTATAGCCTTTTATAAAATATGACAAGCAATTGATCTAGAGTCACAGTAGGAAGATAATGGAGCTACAGTTTCAATAAGAAGTTTCATTTCCAGGCACACCACAAAAGTGGGCTTTTTTCAAACAGGGAGCAATATCATTTACAAGTATTGACATAAGTGCACTATAGTGCACCAACCACACACTTTTGAGTTGAAAAACCTTGCTATTCCCTACATACTACAACAACCTTATTTTATAGAAGTGTTTTTCATCTGAACAATAAATGCTGCTTTAAAAATTTCTGGCTCTGGGATGGAGATGTTTAGAGAACAGAAATATATTACTCCTTACAATTCATGTTCAGTCAATGTAAGTAAAATAATTTGGACAAGTTAAAGATATAATGGAAGATAACAATCCAATATATTTTACTTCTTTAATCTGAACTATTTTTAGATGTAATTGTGTTATTCTTTCCAGTTATCTCTTAGTAGGATACAGATTCAAAACCATTTGAAAGATTTTTTCTTTTCATTTTTTACACTGTTAGAATGGTTGAAAATTGAGGTTCTTAACAAAGACACTGAGCACAATACTTAAACATCCACAAATTAAGTTTCTAGGACAAAATTATTAATTCATGTTATCTTAAAAAGCTCATCTTATCTTTAATAAAAATATTTGAACAAGCACTGTCCTGCAGCCTGCCACATTTTCTGTTTGTCTTCTTCCTGGTCCATCCCTTTATTAAAAAAACTGTTTTTGGAAAACAGAATGCTACTTTTGTCATTATAAGAACTTGAAAGTAAAATGTGACATTATGAACAAACCCTTGCTTTCCATTGGCTATGTTTTTCTTTTATTATCAAAGACTTGATCTCAAAATTAATGGTAATATGCTTTATAAAATCAACAGTTTATACTTGAAAATGACTTTTGGCTTCTATAATATGTGACAGTAGACCTACATTGGAAGAAGTTACAGATATGAATAGACAGAAAAGCAATGAAAGAAAGTTATAGAAAATGCATATCATTTATTCCTGGAGTACAGCAAATATACAGGAAACCTTACTGATTTTGCCTACCTCCCCAAACTAGTGAAATAGATATTAAACTTGTTCATTTACAAACCACTACAGATATTCTCTTTGATATACTTTATGTATGAATTAGTCCACAGTCTCTTACTAATGACAGAATACCATAGACTTGATATATTTTAAATTAATAAAAATTTCTTTCTGGAGAAAAAGGTAGAAGGGTTGCATTAGATGGCCTTCTTAATAACAGAAGCATGAAGCTATTTTGATATTAGATGCCTTAGATAAAAATGTTTATATGTGTGTTTATGTTGGTTTTCTGAATTCTCCTTTCAAGCATTGGGACTCTACTCCAATAACCTTTATAATTCCAATCACTTCCAAAAGGATAAGAAAACCAATCCCTTTCCCTTCTTAATTCCCCTCTATTGGAATTAAAGTCCAACACAAGAAACCTTGGGAGAAAAACAAGGAATAGTAGAGCCATGACTATACATCTGGATCAATGTTTTGAATCACTCCAAATAGTTCTGGAAGATGACTTCTCTCTTTCACTAATCATGTATTTTTTGTGCAATTCATGATGAACATTCTGATTACCTACAAACTGTCCAGCACTCTTCACCTAGCACTCTTCACTTGTGCATACAACTAGGTAAAAATATTCTCTTCGATTTCTTCTTTTGAGGGAGTGTAGGAGTGCTTTACTCAGGAATATGCTACCTTGGAATGGAATTGTTACATCAAAATATTTGTATTTATCAAATTTCTTGAGTTTCTGTCTCATTGTCCCATGAAATAAACATTCTGTTAATCATTGATACCTATAGCATACAGTTTGTTTCTCAGAATCTTAATTTTGTCACTCTAATAAGAATACATTTTATTCTCAGTTTTAACAGGTATTACTCTCATAGTTAGTGACATAAGAATTCGTTTTAACACTTGTTTATTTAAGCTATATAAATTTTAATTTTATATATAACAAAGACAAAGAAAATGTTATCTATCTAGATATAGATGTAGGTATGGTGTGCAGCTTTATCTAGCTTCAAGTGGTCATTTGTTACTAGAGTACAGAGTTTGTAGTGGAAATTGAAGTTAGATGATGTCTCAGTGACTGAAAGGAAGATCATAAACGGGTGTTAGTCTCACTGAAATATAAATTGACAAACAAAATTACATATGATTAAAGTGTATATATTTCATTGTGTTATTGATTGTTTTGAGATGGTGTCTTTTATGTAGCTCTAGCTGCCCTAGAGCACAATATGTTAACGAAGCTGGTCCTGAACTCACAGAGGTCTATCTGCTTCCTGAGTATTGGTATATAAGGTTGTGTAACAGCACATTTAACTAAAACATGCATCTTGTTAATTTTAGACAGATCCATGCAATCTTTATATTATCACTCTAACAAACTAACTGACCATTTTTATGACCACTAAATTTTTGTGTATACTTTTAGATGAGATTTACAAAAGGTATTTTGTAAACTATTGGTTACTAACCATGATTTCACTAGCATTCATTAGCTAGTTAAGTTCCTAGTACCAGACATGATATCCTTCTTGTTGTGCAGGTCTTAAGCCCAACTAAAGAGCTAATGGTAACTGCCAAGATATGAGTATTGCTGCATCTGTATATTTATCTTGCTTTTCTGGATATTGTTGTAGTCCATAAGGGTCATAGTCTGGCAAGACTGTTAGTTATCCCTTTTTTGAAACCTTTTATGGTGCCTTATGGTACTATGAAAGCTAGTTCTCAATGAAGGGAAATTCAGGTCAGTTTCAGCTGAGGGGGCCTCCGGGCCCTGTTTCTGAAGTAGATGATATCTTCAGCAATAGGAACTTTCCCTTTTATCTCTGAGGAGTGGGGAATCAGCAATAGGGTGTATGATTTTGGAGTCTTTTACACAGACCTGGCCAAGAACTCCAAGGAATGCTTTTCTTGTCAATGACTGGGATTTTTGTTAGATAGACTTTGGCTCTTGGAGGGACACCATTAGCCCAGATGAGGAAAGTTTATTTAAAACTGTATATTTATATTTATATACACTGAATTATATGCATTGTAGGATTTTTAGGTTAGTAGTCAAAATATGATTCCATGAAGCTTTCCCACCCATCAATAATGATATTGTACTTCCCTCCCCCTCTTCTTTTCTTTTAATTATTAAAATAAAAATTAAAGAACATTAATTAAAATTTATTGTTTATTTATTTGTTTATTTTATATCCCAACTGGAGCCTCCCCCCTTCCCATGCCCTTCCTCCACATCTCTCTACTCCCCCCACCAATGTAACCCTTTCCCATATTTCCTCAAAAAGGGGCAAGCTTCCGATGGCATCTCAAGCTGGCTTATCAAGTTGCCGTAAGATCAATCACCTCCCCTGTATTCAAGCTGGGCAAGGCAATCCATCATGAGAAATAGGTTCCCAAAAGCCAGCCAAATATCCAGGGACATGCCCTGCTCCCATTTCCAGCAGTCGTACAAATAGAACAAGCTACATAACTGTCACAGACATGCAGAGAACCTACATTGGTCCCATGGAAGTTCCCTGGTTTTGGGTTCACTCTGTGAGCTCCAATGAGCCAGGCTAGCTGTTCCTGTGATGTCCCTGATGCTCCCCCACTCACTCATGTACCTACAATCCCTCCTCCTTCTCCTCAGCAGGATTCTCCAGGCTGAGTCCAATGTCTGGCCTTGGGTCTCTGAATCTGCCTCCCTCAGCCACTGGATAAAGGATGTCCAGTGACAACCAGGGCATTAACCAATCTGATCACAGGGAATGACAAAGTCCAGGGTATGCACCCACTGCTGCCAGAGGTCTCGATGGGGCCACCATTTTAGACTCCTTGGAATTTCCTTTGCATCAGGCTTCTACCCAGAACCCTTAAAGCCCTCTTTCCAGTACTCTTTCACAGTACTCTCCGAGTCTGACCACTTCCAACGAATCCCTCAAGTTTCCAAGCCCACTGTGTCCCTCTGCACTCAAGGTATCTACTCAATTTCCCCTTTCTAAGGAGATCCATGCATCCCCCCATACTTGGGCCCTCTTGTTACCTAGTCTCGCTGGGTATGTGGACTAATTGTAGCCTGATTATCCTTTACTTTACAGTTAATATCCACTTATAAATGAGTATATATCATATTTGTCTTTCTGGGTTTGGGTTACCACTTCACTCAGGATATTTTTCTAGTTCCAACCATTTGCATTCAAATTTTATGCTATCATTATTTTTAAAAGCTAAGTAATACTTCATTGTACAAATGTAGCACATTTTTAAATTCATCCTTTGGTTGTGGGACATCTAGGTTGTTTCCAGGTTCTGGATATTACTTATAATGACTAATAATGTTGCCATGAAAATAAGTGTCCTTCTAGTATTATTGAGTATTTTTTGGATATATGCCCTAGAGTAGTATTGTTGCATCTTGAGGTAGATTGATTGTCAATTTTCTGAGAAACTGCCATATTGATTTCCATACTGGCTGTGCAGTTTAAAGTCCCACCAGCAATGGAGGATTATTAACCTTGATACAATCCTCTCTAGCATAAGCAGTCATCAATGTTTTTGATCTTAGTCATTCTGACAGGTATAAGATAGAAACTCAATGTTGTTTTAATTAGTATTTTCCTGATGGCTAAGGATGATGACCACTTCTTTAAGAACTTCTCTGGCATTTGAGGTTCTTCTTTTAAAATGGATTATTTTGTTGTTTAGTGTCTAGTTTCTTGAGTTTTAATATAGTTTAGAGATCTTAGCACTCTCTCAGATACAGGGTTAGTGAAGACCTTTTCCCATTCTCCAGGTTGCTGTTTTGTCCTATGGACAGCATCCTATGCTTTACAAAAGCTTTTCAGTCTGATGAGGTTCCATTTATTAATTGTTGATCTCAGTGTTTGTGCTACTTGTGTTCTGTTCAGATACTTGTCTCCTGTGCCAATACATTCAAGGCTATTCCCCACTTTCTCTTCTATCAGATTCAGTGTAATTGGATTTATGTTGAGTTGTTTGATCCACTGAAACGTGAGTTTTGTACAGGGTATTAGATATGGATCTATCTGTGTTCTTCTGAATGGAGACATTCAGTTTGACCAACACCATTTGTTGAAGATGCTTTCTTTTTTTCTATTGTGTATTTGGGGCTTGTTTACCAAAATTTGATGTCCATAGGTGTGTGGATTTATGTTGGGGCCTTCAGTTGGTCAACATGTCTGTTTCAATGTCAATATCATGAAGATTTTATTACTACAGATCTGTAGCACAGCTAGAAATAAGGGACGGTGATACTTCAGAAAGTTCTCTTACTATACAGGATTTTTTTCCTATCCTGGGGGGATGTTTGTTTTTTTTCATATGAAGTTGAATATTGTTTTAAAAGCTCTTTAAGAATTATGTTAGAATTTTAATGGGGATTTCACTGAATCTGTAGATTGCTTTTGGTAAGATTGGCATTTTTAGTACCTTAATCCTACCAATCCAAGAGCATGGGAAATCTCTTCTAATAGCTTCTCCAATCTCTTTCTTCAAAGACTTAAAGTTATTTTCATAAAAAAGTCTTTCACTTATTTGGTTAGAGTGACTGCCAAGATATTTTATAGTTTGTGGTCATTGTGAAGGGTGCTGTTTCCCTGATTTCTTTCTATGCCCTTTTCTCATTTGTATATAAGAGAAATGCTGATTTCAATCCTGTATCCAGGTATTTCAGTAAAGATGTTTATTTGGAGTACATGTTCCCTGGTAGAATTTTTGGAGTCATGTATATATACTCTCATGTCATCTGTAAATAGCAGTACTTTGACTTATTTTCCAATTGTATACCCTTAATCTCCTTTTGTTATCCTATTGTTCTAACTAGAACTTCATGTATTATATTTAATAGATTGGGAAACAGTGTCTATTGGGAGAGAGCCTGGTCTTGTTCCTAATTTTAGTGAGATTACTTTGACTTTGTCTCCATTTAGTTTGATTTTGGCTGTTAGCTTACTGTATATTGCCTTTATTATCTTTTGTATGTTCCTTGTATTTCTGATTTCTCCAAGACCTTTGTCATTAAGGGGTGTTAGATTTTGTTAATGACTTTTTCAGATTCTAGTGACATGATCATGTGGGGTTTTTTTCTTTCAATTTGTTTATATGGTAGATTACATTGACAGAATTTTTATATGTTAAACCATCCCTTCATCTCTGGGATGAACCGTACATGATCATAGTAGATGATCTTTTTCATGCATTCTTGCATTCAGTTTGCCAATATTTTGTTGAGTACTTTTGCATCAGTGTTCATGAGAGAAATTGGTCTGTAATTCTTTCTTTTATGAGTCTTTGCATGGTTTGGGGATCATGGTAACTGTAGGCTCATAAAAAAGAATTTGGTGACATATTTTGTAGAAAAATTAGTATTGGTATTAGTTTTTGTTTTAAGGCCTGGTAGAAAGTTTTTTTTAAGGTTTGGTAGAATTATTCACTGAAACTATTTGACCCTGGGCTTTTCTTGGTTGAAAAAATTTAATGACTACTTCTATTTTTTTAAGGATTATACATCTGTTTAAATTTTTTTATCTTATTTTGGTTTAATGTGGCTATGTAGTACCTTTAAAGATATTTATCCTTTTCTTTTAGGTTTTCCAATTTAGTGGACCACAGGCTTTTGATGTATGACATAATGATTGAAATTTCTCAATGTCTATTGCCATGCCTCCTTTTTCATTTCTGATTTTGTTGACTTATGCCTTTTAGTTAGTTTGGATAAAGGTTTATCTTGTTGGTGTTCTCACATACCCAACTGTAGTAGTATGAATTTGGGGTGTAAGAAAAGAAGACTTTGAGTTAAATATTGGGGGAAGGCTGAAATATCAAAGAGAGGAAGCACCACAGTCAATTTTCACCCAGCTGTCTTATAAATTTTTTAGCCTCACTCTTGGTCTCTTTTGTTGGTTGCTTTTGTCAATTGCTTTTGTTTTTGCTGGATTTCTAAGAGTCATTATATACTCTATCTCATCTAGGTTAGGATTAAAGGTGTGTAGTCTTGAACTCACAGAAACAGAAAAAGTTCTGACTTTGGAGTTATGAGATTAAGGGTGTTGGTCACCACTCCCCTGGTCACCTTTAATCCCCCTGTGTTGGGATTACAGGTGTATGTGATTGGCTCTCAGCTGTTTATCTTTGTATTTAAGGATTAAGAACTTTTTGAGCTGTCTGCCTAGGATTTGACTGTGTGCTTACTCCCCTAATATTCAGGTTTTATTAAGTATGTAATATATATCCACACCCAACTCTTTGTTTCATTGATTCTTTGGTTTTTTTCCCTTTTATATTTCATTCCTCAGTTTAATTATTTTCTACCAAATAGTCTTCTGGGGTGTATTTTTTGTCCTAGAGCTTTTAGGGCTGCTGTGGTGTCACTACTATGAGGTTTTTCTGAATTTTTTATGTGGGCATTTAATGCTGTGAACTTTCCTCTTAGTCCTGCTTTCATAGTATCTCATAAGTTTGGATAGGACATGCTGTGCATTCATTTTCACTGAATTCTAGGAAGTGTAATAACTTTATTTCTTCCTTGACCCCATGATAATTTAGTTGCGAGTTGTTCAATTTCCATTAGCAGGGGAAGAATGGACCTTGTTTTCGTTACAGATAGGTTAGCCTGTGCTTTTTTTACTGGTGAATTGAGTCCAATGATGCTGAAAGATATTAATGACCAGTGACTGTTAATTCTTGTTATTTTGTGTCATTGGTAGCCATGGTGGTGGTGATGGTGGTGGATGTAGTGTGTGTGTATGTGTGTGTGTGTGTGTGTGTGTGTGTGTGTGTGTTTCCCTCTGGGAATATCTCTTGTCTGTATTTTCATGAATGTGGCTAACTTCCTTTGGTTAAATGTTTTTATATTTACCTCCCTTGTTCTTCACTGAGGAAGTCTCTGTTTTCTCATCAGATTAACTATAACCTGCTTTCCCTTCTACCCTCCGCCTACTTACTTTTGTATTTAGAGTCCTCTTTGCCTTCTTTCTACTTTCTTATACATTAGCCTCTATTCTTATTTGTAAGACGCCAGATCCCCTTTTTCAATTTTCTTGATCAAATTGCTTGTATTCTGCTCTCTTCCTCTCTACTGCTCAACAACCCCATCCCTATCCTGGAAATTGTCCTGTTTTCTTTCCTGATTTATGTAGTTATTACAGGATAGATCTAATTTTTGTTTAATTGTATTGCCAGTTAATAAAGAAGTAGAAAGGAAAGTGAGAATACAAATATCAAGATGGCACTAGAAGGTCAAGGTATCATGGGATTTGGAGGTAAAAAATTGCTCATTTGAACCTTTAGCAGTTGACAAACAATAATAAATGTTTTAATGCAAATAATCTAAGGTGATAAAATGAGCTCTTCAGTTCCAAAATGATTGGATGAAACACTATTTTACTTTTCCCTTGTTAACAGAAATGATAAAAATTCTGCTTCCTTTTAGTTGTTCCTAGAAAAGGCTATTAATAAAAAGTTCATGATAAGAAATACTGATAAAGATGTAAAGGGAACCTTGTGACACCATATGTGATGAAGTAAGTTGATGCATTCATTAAAAAATAGTACACAGATACATTTAAAATTTTGGAAATAGTGCTATCATCTGATCCAACACTTTCATAATTGGGTATACATTCAAAGGATAAGAAATCAGTGTATGAAGAGGTTATCTTCAGCCTAATGTGATCTACAGTCCTGTATGTAATAGTCAAGGTATGGAAACAATACAAATATCTATAGATAGATGGCAGATAAAATAAATATATATACATAAGTGGACTACTATTCATTTTTTAAAAGAAGGAGTTTGGATATAAGAGTTTACATTTTATAATTAAACAATTCTTTGTGGACACCTAAATCCTTGGGGAGTTTCATTTCTGACACAAATATCCAGACAGAACCACTAACACTTAAAATTTGTACCACAAAGCTGATGTATATTATTTATGTTTTCATGAGTTTTTAAAAAATAGTAACACAAACTAATTTATACAATGATATAAACAAAAGGTAAATTTTATTTATATATAATCATACAGAACTGATGAATATAAAGTTTGGCTTCCTTACATAGTATCTCTAAAGCCTGGGAGAAGTTATTTGTTTATCTTTAGTTCATCTTATATATGAATGACATCCTATAGTTAACAGCTAACGCCAACTTATAAGTGAGTACATACCATGTTTGTAGTTAGTTCTAATTCACAGATTTTGTGTGAAATAAACTAAATATTTGAAGTACTTATAATGAGGTCTGATAAAACTATATCATTAAGAAATAGTATATAATCAAGTTATTATGCAGTTATGAAAAATTCTCTGAAATAATTATAAACTCATTTATTTTCTGGCAATCCACAAATTATATAAATATTGTGGGATAATGCTCCTGTACACTGTAAAGAATTTTTACTTATTAGTTTAATAAAATGATTGGCCAGTAGAGGTAGGAGTTAGAGATGGGACAACCAGACTAGGAGAATTTTGGGAAGAGGAAAGGAGGAACAGCAGAAGCCTGCCAGATGCAGAGGCAGGAAGATAAGAATGCTGCACTAAATCCAAGGTACCAACCCGTGTGGCTAAACAAATAGAATCATGGGACAATTTAAGCTTAAGAGTTAGTCAGTAATATACCTGAAGTACTGGTTCAGCATTTACTATAATATTAAGCATCCAAGTCAATTATTTTATAAGCAGCTTCAGGACTGTGGATGGAAGAGATTCATCCAGACCTCAGGGCTAGGCAAGACTGAGAAATGTCCAGATACCAAATACATTATTAAAACATCAGAAATTAATAATTGGAACCAGGTTACTGATTTTATCATTTACAATTAATCAAAAAAGACATATTGCTAGATGAGGCATTGAATTATTGGTGTGGTGTGAAGGTCAGTGAAATAACAAACTTTAGATTTTAATCCAGCCATGACATTGGTTTATTTTTGTTTAGTAAATGTGTGATGGAAATGTTCTCTGTATGATGTAAATAAAGTAACTGGTTTGGCCTATGTGGAGCACCATAGAAGTGGGTGGAGAATCAGAGGACAGTTAGGTAGGAGAAGGGTGGAGTTAGTCAGTCTCCATCTGACCCCCCCCCCCGAAGAAGAATCATATAAAGAACACAGGTGAGCCACAGGACGAGCCATGTGGCAGACAAATTAATGGACATGAGTTGATTTAAGATAATAGAGCTAGATAATAATGTTCTTAAGACAGGGGCCAAAACAATATAAAATATATAAGTGTGTGATTCATTTCTTTGAGAGACAAAAGCTGCAGCGGGCCAGGTCCAAAACCTCTGGGCCCAAATGGGCCTGGGAAACTTTGTACAACAAAAATGCACTTAATTTATCTGATCTTCAGAACTACCTTCTTTAGATGAGAAGACAGAACTAAATTATCTTAATTTTTTGCTCTTTCTATTATTTTTTGGAGATGAGAGCACTCTTTAAACACTCATGTTTTCTTGTACCCTCTATTCTTGTATGATTATCTATTTCTACCTGTCTTTGTCTTCCTCCCTTGTTGTGAGATGGTCTTTCTGCATACTATGAACATATGTTGCTCTCATTGGTTGATAAATAATTTTGGCCTATGCCAGACAGGATAAGGTCATGAGGGGCATTCAAACTAAAGGCTGAGATGAAAAACAGGACATACTCTACAAGCCACGCAAGAAGCAAGATGTGAAAGAAGCAGTAAGCCATAGGCCATGTGGCAATATATAGATTAATAGAAATGTGTTAATTTTAACATAAGAGCTAGCTAGTAATAAGTCAGAGCTATTGGTCAAACATTTATAATTAATATAAGCCTCTGAATGGTTACTTGGGAATAAGCAGGTGGGAGAGATTCATTCATTTATACCTCCTTAATACATAAACACAGAAATATATCTCACAATCAACCAGCACTTTCTCTACATAAAACTCTTTATCCAAAATCTACCTAGCTTCAACCTTCATCTTTCTGCAACTGACTCTGTTATCTTAGGTCAGTAACTGATAGAGGAATAAAGAGAAGGGGGGAATCCATTGTAAAGATTTTCACCATTAAACGAGAACTGTTTTAGCTAACAAAATATATTAATAATGAATATTGTCATTATTCTAATTATAAGACATGATTAGTTGCTTTTCTTTCCAGAGACTCTTTACCTTTGGTTAAAGTACACACCAAAAGTAGATTGATCTTCCACAAATGGGGCTGAAGAAGTTAGTATAGGCAAGAGTCATGACAGACACCACAGCATTTTATTTCATTGAAACCAAATGGGTAGATATGAAGAATGATGTTTCCTACTTGGACTCTGTCCCAAAAGGACATTTAGTCTTTTCAGCTGGTTCCCAGGAAGATAATATATTACAGGTTCACAAAGTGCCTTTCAAAAGCTAGGTTTTTGTTGTTTTCTTTGCTGGGGCTGCATATGTAAGTAGAAATGTTAACAGCATTGCAAATATTATGAGTCAATAAAAATGTCACTGAGCATGACATTTCAGATCTTTCAGAGAGGCCACACTCTATGTGGACTAAATGTACTATCTTTCAATGATCCGATGTAGCCCTGAGGGAAAAGATAGAAATGATTTTTAATTTTACTTAAAATTATTTGTATTTCTAAATCTTGCCAAAATGTTGTCCAAATCATTCAGTTCATATACATTTGTTCTTCACAATTGCACTGCTCATTTACATATTTGAGTGTATTTCTCTGCATATAGATGTTGAGACTTGTGCTGACTGGTTCTGTGTGCCAACTTGATACAAGCAAGAATCATCACGGGAGTAAGGAGCCTCAGTTAAAGAAATATTTTGATGACGTCCAGCTTTAAGGCATTTTCTCATTCAGTGATCAATGAGAGAGTACCTAGCCCTTGGTGGGTGGTGCTGTCCCTGGACTGGTGGTCCTAGGTTCTGTAAGAAGGTGAACTGAGCATTTCTCTATGGCCTCTGCCTCAGCTCTATCCTTCAGGATCCTGCTCTGTTAGAGTTCCTGTCCTGACTTTCTGTATTAAACAAAAATGTTCAAGTATAAGCAATATAAACCCTTTCCTTGCCAACTTGCTTTTTGGTCATGATGTTTCATCACAGTAATAGAAACCCTAAGTAAGACAAATTGATACCAGCATAGTAGGGTATTGCTGTGACAGACCTAACTATGTTTTGGGGAGAATTGCAGAAGGACTTTGGAACTTTGAGTTAAAAAAAATCACTGAGCCTTAAGAGCTCTGTGGAATATACTGTGGGAGCTTGGAAGATAAGTGTGTTCCGAGCAATGCAGAAAATGGAGACTTGGTTTGTGAAATTTCAGAGGGAAGATTAAATACTCTATCAGGGCCATTTTTATTTTGAATTAAGATCCTGTGATTCTGGTTAGCTGGGACTAAAGAATCAGTGGTGATTAACGAGATACCAGAACTATTAAAGTAATCCTGTAGGTCTGGTTAGCTGAGGTTGAAGAATCAGCAGTAATTAACAAGATATCAGAACTACAAAAGCAAAATTTTGCTTTGCTGATATACTTGGTGCTAGTCCCCTGAACCTAAGTAATTAGCAGTGATTAAGAAGAAACCAGCATTGTTGGGGTGAAATCTTCCGGAAGTTGTTTTCTGGGAGCCCAGAGAAGCTGTAGTCCAGGGCCGACCATGGTTGTACCACCTGCTGGCACCTGGACTTGGTAATATCCAAGAGCGACCCAGATGGTACTGGTTTTCAAGCCATGTAAGGGCCATAGTGAACAGCTAAGGCTTGTCCATTGGTGAGGGTGCAGCCTCATTAGCAGTTGAAAGCTCACGACTGAAGGGGTCATACAAAAAGTTGAGGCTTGGTATCATGAACAGAGTATATGACAGGCTATTGGTTAAGTGCATCCCAGTTGCAGCAAGGGACCCCAGCTTTATTAAGAAGCCAATATTATGGAAAAACCACCAAGAACAGCAGCAGCAGTGGAGTGGAGCCAGCTGGAGCCTAGAAGATAAACTGTGTGCAGCAGAGCTGGAGAAGTGTCTCAAGCCCTTTGGAGGAGTCCAAAAGATTGTAAGTGAACCCCAGATCATTGGGCATTGAGTTATTTATACTGTTAGTTTGATTTTGCTTGGTTCAGATTGTGATGGCACTTGGGTTCTTCCCTCTTGAGGAAGGTATTTGATTTTGAGTTTTTAAATGGAGCCCATAGCTGAAAGACTTGAACTTCTAAAAGAGATTGAATTTTTTAAAGAGACTGAAATTTTAATGTGATTGAATTGGTAAATTCTGTGGGACTTTTAAAGTTATGATTTTAATGTGAGATCTTGGGGAGGAATAAGAAAGGAAGAGCTGTAGCTTAGTAGTGATGTGTTTGTGTGTCAAGTTGATAAGAGGTCAGCTTTACTGGTTGCTTTTGTGTCAACTTGATGCAAGCTCGAGTAATAAGAGAAAGGAGCCTCAGTTGAGAAAATGCCTCACTGACATTCAGCTATAAGGCATTTGGTGATCAATGAGGAAGGGTCCATCCCACTGTGGGTGGTGCCATCCCTGAACTAATAGTCCTGTGTTCTATAAGAAAATGGACTGGCAAGCCATGGGAAGCAAGACAGTAAGCAGCACTTCTCCATGGCCTTTGCATCAGTTCCTGCCTCCAGGATCCTGTCCTGCTTAAGTTCTATCCTGATTCTTTCAGTGACAGTAATGCTGAAGTGTAAGCTAAATAAAATCCATTTCTCCCCAATTTACTCTTTAGTCATTGTGTTTCATCACAGCAATAGAATTCCTAAGTTAGGACTTCATAGGTCTTTCCTGCTGCATAGAAAGTCATGTGTTAGATTCTGTGATTAATACAAGGGAACTAGTGGTTAACTTAGATCTGCCTTAGGCCAGTCTCCTCAGTCTCTATTTTCTCTGTTCCAAATGTAACACAGCAAGAGCAAACTATACTTTCTTAGTCTCTTATACATAAATCAAATGAAAATTATACAAACAATATCATTACATGGTAGTTTTAATATCATTTATTAGTAAATTGATGTTTATTAAACATTAAAATAGTGTTTGGCACACAGGTAGGGACGCATTCATACTTTACAAATGAGATATTGGCAATAAATAATGCTCATGCTAGTTAAGGTTTTCTGAAAAGTAAGACGAGATAAAGAAGGAATTTTGAATGAACATTGAAGAGGCCAGCAAGCTGGAGAGACACAAAGATGTCACTATTCAGAGAGTTGTGGAGTGAAGGAATAAGGATTGATTTTTCTATATGGATATATCTGCAGTTATCCAAGGCCAATATCCCTGGAACTAAAATTGCCTATTAAAGATATTATGTATCTCCAAGACAGGGATTACCATTACTTCTTGTCAAGCTTACCTACTGTCTAGGAAAGATGTTTTGATACAAGCATAGTGATGAACTTCACATAATAACATTTAGAGCAAAATTTCCCGAATGCTTAAGAATGTGAAAGTAACACATTTAAAAGATATGTGTGAATTTTAATCCTCACATTCCAAATAATAAAATAAAAGGGAAAAAAAGAAAAACAGTAAGTGTAAATGTCAAAAGGTCTTCAAAGTCAAAATGGATTTGACAAAATATCAAGATATTACAAGATATTAATCAGCTACATTGAGGAAAGGTCTTCTATAAAATTTTTATATTGCAATGATTTTATTATAATTTAATAGATATAATATAGTGGAAGGAAATATGAAGTAAACAGATATTTAGCATTGAAGAAACTATAAACTGAATTTTATGGTTATTCTTATTTCTAACACATTTTCTATTTACTATACTGAATGTATGGCTGCTAAATATCATGCAAGGATATCTAGTATTTATTTCGTGGACACCATATTCTGGACTCTGCTATGACATTGTACAAAGGAAAACTTGGCAGTAGCATAAAAAATCACTTTATGTATTTCCTCATTTATCTTTAACAGGGATTAGAGTATCAATATGAGGAGTTTCTAGCATGACTGAACACAGAAAATGTTAATTTAAAGACTTAATGAATGAGATAGATTTTTTAGCTCATTGCCTAAGGACACAGTGCAATAGAGACTACGTTTCACAGGAACTAATACTGTATAAATGTCTTGGCTGTTATCATTGATACACAGAAAAATAGTCTCTAAATATTTCATGTATGCATTTTCAATAATTTCTCTTAGGGTCACATGAAAACAAGTGACAGAATAATCAAATGTCTAAGTTTATTTTCCTTTCTGCATATGGATGTTTTGGCTATATGTATATCTGTGTACCATGTGTGTGCCTGGTTCCACAGAGGCCAAAAGACACAGTTCTGCTGGAACTAGAGTTACAAATGATTGTGAGCAACTATGCATGCTGGGAATCAAACACAGTCCCTCTGGAATTGTTGATAGTGCTCTTTTACACTGAGCCCTCTCTCCAGCCCCATATACGGAATGTCTTAAACAATATAAACAGCATCAACAAAGATAAAGTATAAAAATAAGTTTTCAAAACATTACCTATTGTGTTACAAATATGTGAATTCTCTTGAGAAAAAATGAAGGTTCTGCAAATTTTGTTTTTTATTATTATTATAAATAAAGTCATATTTTTATCCATGTATCCCCTTGTTCAAACTCCCTTCCCCCTCCCATCCTCTCAGTCATTTTCTCTTCTCCCTATCACGTTCTCTTCTCCCCAGCAAGGGCACAAGATCCCAAGGTCCCAAGGTGGCTTAATTCAGCACCCACTCCAGGAAGATCCACTTTCTTCACCCCCAATATCAAGACTGGGTTAGGTGTTCCTCTGGAGGGAATGGGCTCCATGGTGCCGCTCCAAGGTGTTTCAGATCCCAAGCTGTTCAGTGGTTGTGGTTTACAATCAAATGGATGGATTTGGAGAATATCCTCCTGTGCAAGGTATCACAAACTCAGAAAGATAAGCAGGGAATGTACTCACTCGTTAATGGACTTTAAACATAAAACAAAGCATGTCCAAGCTGCAAATTTTCTTCTGAGACTTCATGAAATAAGAGAAACAAAACTAAACAGAGAGCCCAGTCAATTAGCTGAGAAGGCAAAAGATGGGGATACAAGGATGGGCAAGAAAAAAATAAAGAAAGTAAAGTTTTTAAGACAAGAGTATATGGAAAGGGAAGAGAAATCTAGAAGTGTCTCTGTTAAAGCGAGCTGAACACTCATGTGTTTGTGGAGACAATGCCATAAAATTGGCCATATGGTAATGTTAGAAGCACACTATCCAGGCCACATTTTGAGAAATGTGCATTGCAACAACCTTTACTTGAATATTCATTAGGAATTCTATAGCTAGCCAGAAGGATCTTATTTGAGTAACACTTGAATGGATGTTATACTAGTCCTACTTAACAAATCTTAAGATCAAGTTTTAAAAATCATCAGGCTTCCTCTTCCCAATTTAACTATATGATATGTAGGTCTTGATGAATGTTAGAGCAGCAAGGACCATAATCGAGTGCCTAACTAGTCTACCCTGACATGAGTGGACTGGGTAAATGATGAAAGGAATTGATGTCAATCAGAGCCCCTGCTCAAGAGGAATAATACAATGGAAATGAAAGTAGTTCAGAACATGGACTGATGGTGGAGACAGGAGAAATAATTGCCAAAATAGAGTATCCATAGATGCTAGATGCTGTTTGTGCTGGATTAGTTATATGTCAACTTGACACAAGCTAGAGTCATTTTGTAAGATTTAATCTCAGTTAAGAGTATTCTCCCCCTAAGACTGCTGAGTAAGCCTATGGTGCATTTTCTTGATTGATAATTTATTTGGGAGATCTCATGACCTTGTTGGTTATGATGGGCCTGGGCTGGTAGTCCTCTGGCATCTTGGAGCCCATTCCTTACAGAGGAACATGTAACTCAGTCTTAATACTGGGATGAGGGACTCAGACCTACCTCAACTGAATATGCCAGACTAACTGACCCACTTTGAGACTCTTTGACTTCCTTGGGGAATGGATGGAGAATGGGGTGGGGGGAGGCTGAGGGAAAACTAGGAGGAACTGGGAGGAGAGAATGAAGTGGGGCACTGGTATATATGGCAAAAACTTTTATTTAAATAAAAACGAAGGAACAAAAAAAGAAGGCTGGCTGAGTAAACCATGAGAAACAGGCAGAAAACAGTTGCCGTGGTTACCAGGACGTTTCCCCTGACAAGACAGCAGTGCCCCTGGGTTGGTAAAGGGCATGGAGATGAACCACTCCAGAGACAGTTTAAGGGAACAGCGTCTGCTTTATTGCATGTGAGCAACCATTTATATAATGGAAGCATTTTGACTATGATTGGTCAGCACATTACCTTGGATTGGACAATGAGTACTCATACCACCAGAATCTCTATGCAGAAGAAGCACATTAAAGGATACATGGCCTGTGCAGAGTCATCTAAAGGCCAGCCACTGGCTAACCACACTACTTCAGAATTCAGTGTTCTGACTTCTGGGGCATGATGTGCCATGCTTCTTATTTAGAAGCACAGTGTGCCAAGTAGGCTGGCTGCCAGGTCATAACTGCATTTTCTCCTACAGTGATCTCTCATGGCCTTTGCTCCTATTTCTGCATCCAGGTTCCTGCCCTGGGGTTTTCTTGAGTGATGGACTAATAAGTTACAAGGTGAAAGAAACCCTTTCTTCTTCAAGATAGTTTTGGTCATGGTGCTTTATCACAGCAGTAGAAACGTAATAATAACACTTTTCTATCTACTTCATATATAAGAATCCTTTAACAACACCACAAATTATATCAAATAGATACTATTTATAGCAGAGCAACTCATGTTATTTATGTTATAAGAATTCACATTATTAGAACTCATATGATAATAAAATACTGTATGCAGAAGTTCAGTGACTTCCCAATGTCATACAACTAGTAATAGATCAAAGCAAGTTTCAGATCTCAACATGATGGTTTCTAAGAGACACATACATCCACTCTCATTACCTCTAAGAGCCTAGGATTGTAGGTGACTAAGTCCTTGAAGAACGTTATGTATTTTCAAGTGGTGTTGTAACATACCCAAAGTACTTTGAAAACTATTTTGAAAAATCAGCATTAGAGCCACTCTAATTACTCGCATCTTAAATGTAAAAAAAAAAATGTTAATAATAGTTAAAATGTCAGTCAACATCTCTTAAGATTTAAATAAATTCAGAGTATTTTTCTTCCAATAAAATATTAAATTTAATGTCCCCTTAGTTGAACATGCAAGAGCAAGATGTGTTTTATAATATGGAAAAAATTTAAGATACCTTATAATTGTAATGAATCAACAAATAATTTATTGGGTAGCAACAATATGGATGGCTCTATGTGACATTATATGTAGGAAAAAATAAAACCACACCATAAGTTCTATTTTTGGCTTGTGTTTGAGCTCTCTGGAGAAAACCAATTTGTTTCATTCCAAAGTTACTTCTAAGATGGCTGAAATAAAGGCTATAGTAATATTTTATAATTGCGTTACAATATATCATAAAGTGTATTTCTGCTTTGCCTTTGGTCTTTTTGTAGAGTTGGAAATTCAGAAGGCACTTCATGGTAAGAACAATTTTTAGAGCTCAAAGGGTCTTTGAACTTCTTAATTTTAAATGAGGCCCAACCTTTAATGATTACTTTTAGGAGTCATCAATTAGTTATTGATACAAATAATAGATGAGTATGTGAAGATATGCATTAACCATCCAACACATGGATTACCTAAACAGAATAACAGAGTGTCAAAGCATTGTAATTTGCCAGAGATTCTCACAGTTTTAGCAGCACAACTCTATCATTTTGTAAAAATTCACCATTTGAGGGAAGCTGGAGTATTATTTTGACACTACCAGTCATGAGACCTTCACTTTGTTATATCATTATATCATCTATGACCAACCAAGGATAAGGCAAGTATTAGAGGCAGGAAAGTCAATATGAACCTTGACTAATTAGACAGTAGGGGATCTAATAACATCTATTTTCTCTTATTTAACAAAATGGGATGTGAGCAGGGTAGGGCAGATGATGAATACTATCTCTGGAGCAATAAGGGAAAGACAGGACTTTCAAGCCTTACTTTTAAGACAGCAATTTTTTTCTTCTTCAGACAAATTGGAGTTTGATTTTGTTAACATATATGTATGTATATATATATATATATATATATATATATATATATATATATATATAGAGAGAGAGAGAGAGAGAGTTTGATAATTTTCCATCACATACCCCATCAACCTCAGTTATCAGTCCTCTCAGATTCATACCCACTCTTATGATCTCCACATTTACAAAAATTCCCATTCATACTGCTTATTTACATACTGGAGCATAATCAAACACCCTGTGGCCAATCCCTTAAAGAAAACAAGTTTTTCCTCATCCACACCCCTGCCAGAGGCCATCAATGCAGAAGTGAGGTGCTGTGTCATTTAGCTGTGTTCTAGCCTTGAGCTCTTTTATACAATGACATCTATTTTTTTAAAGTTCACTAATGAGTAAGTACATACCCTGCTTCTCTTTCTGAGTTTGTGATACCTTGCTCAGGAGGATATTCTACAAATCCATCCATTTACCTGAAAATTTTAGAGTATCATTTTTTCTTACTGCTGAGTAGAACTCCATTGTGTAGATGTACCACAGTTTGTTAATCCATTCTTCAGTTGAGAAGCATCTAGAATGTTTCCAGGTTCTTGCTATTACGAGTATGAACATAGTTGAGGTAATGCTTTTGGGGTGTGAATGTGTATCTTTAGGGTACATGGCTAAAAGTCATACTGCAGTATCCTTGGGGAAACTGATTCCTAGTTTTCTGAGAAACTGCCATACAGCATTCCAGAGTAGCTGAACAAGTTTAAACTCCTACCATCAATGGAGGAGTGTTCCCCTCGCTCTGTACCTTCTCCAGCATAGCCTACCATCAATGGAGGAGTGTCCCCCTCGCTCTGTACGTTCTCCAGCATAGGCTGTCATCTGTGTTTTTAATCTTAGCCATTCTGACAGGTATAAGGTGGGATCTCAATGTTGTTTTGATTTGAATATCTCTGATGGCTAAAGATGTTGAGCACTTTTTCATGTGCCTTTTAGCCATTTGAAAATCTTCTGGTGAGAATTCCCTTTTTAGTTCCAAACCCCATTTTTAATTGGGCTATTAAGAGCTTGGGGCTCTAGTTTCTTGAGTTCTCTATATATTTTAGAGATCAGTCCTCTGTCACTTGTAGGATTGGTAAAAATCTTTTCCCATTCTATAGGCTGTCATTTTATCTTATTGACTCTGTCCTTGTCCTTATAGTAGCTTCTCAGTTTCAGAAGGTCCCACTTATTGATTGTTGTTCTTAGTGTCTATGCTACTGGTGTTATATTTAGAAAGTGGTCACCTGTGCCAATGCATTGCAGGGTATTTTCCACTTTATTTTCTATTAAGTTCAGTGTAGCTGGGCTTATGTTGAGGTCTTTGATCCACTTGGATTTGAGTTTTGTGCAAGGTGACAGGTTTAGATCTCTTTGCATTTTTCTACATACTACCATCCAATTATGCCAATACTATTTGTTGAAGATACTATCTTCCATTGAACATTTTTTGACTCTTCGTCAAAATTCAGTGTTCATAGGTGTATGGGTGAATGTTGGGTTCTTCAGTTCGATTCCATTGACCCACAAGTCTGTTTTTATACCAGTACCAGGATGTTTTTTATTACTGTCACTCTATAGTATAATTTTAAGTCAGGGATGGTAATGCCTCCTGAGGTTCTTTTGTTGAGGAAAATTGTTTTGACAATTCTGGCTTTCCTATTATTCCAAATGAAATTGAATATTGTTCTTTTAAGGTCTGTAAAATATTCTGTTGGGATTTTATGTGAATTGCAGTGAATCTGTAGATTGCTTTTGGTAAGACTGCCATTTTTACCATGCTGATCCTACCTATCTAGGAACATGGGAGATCTTTCCATTTTCTTATATCCTCTTCAATGTCTTTCTTCAGTGATTTACATTTTTGTCAAACAGATCTGGCACTTCTTTGGTTATAGTTACTCCAAGGTATTTAATGCTATTTGCAGCTATTATAAAAGGTGATGTTTCCCTTATTTCTTTTTCAGCCATTTTGTCTTTAGTGTATAAGAGGGCTACTGATTTTTTTGAATTAATCTTGTATCCTGTTACATTGCTGAAGGTGTTTATCAACTATAGAAGTTTCCTGGTACACTTTTGTGGGTCATTTATGTATACAATAATGTCATTTGCAAATAGAGATAATTTCACTTCTTTTCCAATTTGTATTCCCTTAATCTCCTTTTGTTCTCTTATTGCTTAGACAACATTTTTGTCAGCAATCCATGGGTTGGCAATTTTTATATATGGCATAATATAAATGGCTTTTTATCAAAATGATCCCAGTGTTGGTCATTGAAATGTTGTGACTTGGATACATACTTATAAAAACATCAGCTTTTTGAATTTTTATTTCATCTGTAGCATAAAGCTTCAGTGATTTCAGAAAAACAACTGCATTTCATAGTAGGCTGAAAGACCTCCCCCACTTCAAATCTATATTAAAAATCTCAGAAAGATTATATTTAGAACTAAGGACTTTGAACTAGACCCCAGAAGCTAGACACTAACTTTCTGTTGCTTGAAGCTACCAAATCTACAGTTATTCATTATGACAGAGCTATATTTTAAAACACATATTCAAGTGTTCTGTAATTTGCAAAATAATATGTACTTCTAAAAAATTCATTTATTATGCAAAGTGAAGATAATCAAAAGAAACACCAATTTTAATGTATGGCATCAAGCTTGGATTCTAATAATAGACGTTTCAAACAGATTTTCCAAAATTACACAAAGTATCTCTTACTTATATGAAACTAAGCAGTCAATTGTAGTTTAGCCTTTCTTTAATCAAAGTTAGATCACTGGATTTTATTAATAAAGTTATAATTTAGAGGAGCTGCATCGAAGCTGCTGCAAATGAATACCAATGTGACCTTTAAAACTAATTTACCAAATACATACAATTAAAAGACAATGAGCTTCCCTACTTACTGAGCACATAGTCATTACTGAAATATCCCATTCATTTGCAGTCATTAGAAAATAAAGCATCAGCCACTGTGGATTTATTAATTCAAGAACTGTCTGTCTCTTTGTTCCAAACCTCTAATTCAAAGTGAGTGTCAGGGGAAAGTATTTCACTAGAAAATAGTGATTATTTTCACAAAAGGAACCTTAAGTAGCTCAAAAACACATTATTAATAGTAGTACCAGTAGTACCATTCAGATATGGATATTCATTCTGAATATTCATATCATATAAAACTCATAACAAATACTATATTTTTGCCATTTTGAAGTTTCAAGTTGTCTAAATTCAGTGTTGATGTGGATTTCTGAGTTTTACTTGCAACAGCAATTGGAATAAATTTTCTGAGCTATGAGTTTATTTCTAATTCCTGTTTCCTTTCAGTTGCTTAAGCTGTTGCTAAGCAAACTAGAATGATTGTTTTGGCAAAATTCAGTAATGCAATCAATCTATTGATTTGAAACCATGTAGTTTAACAACATAAAACAGCACCTGCATTTTTTGGTTATAAACAATTTGCTTAGTTGTTTAAATCAATGGTTTTAATAAATTATATAAATTCCAACATGCTACATATTTTGTATTTTTATTGAGACAAAAGTCTATGCTTCAATATCTTCTTAATTATCATGATATTAAATCAATATATCACAAACTATCCATATTTTATTTAAAAATATATTAATATGGGTGAGGTATAGTGGTATATGTTTGTAATCCCAGCAATCAGGAGACAGAGGTTCTAGGGCTCTGTGAGTTTGAGGCCAGCCTGGTCTACATAGTTTCAGTTTATCCAAGTCTACATAGTAAGACCCTCTTAACATAATGACATAGAAATAATAAAAAGAAAATGTAAAGAAGGTATATTATGATAAAAATACATCCAATCTAACAAGCAAATGCCTGGAAAGGATTACTTTAAAAGTTATAATTATAATGTCATATATTATACCCAAATGTAGAATTTTAAAAGCAAAGCTGCAAATGTAGATGATACAGGTATATAATTTTAGTGACTCAAATATCACAATGGACATTTCTATGAATAACAATTTTTTGAAATTTAAGTCTCTTAATCCATTTTAGACAAGATTAATTAGAACCGTGCCTTAACTTATGTATTTATTATATTCCTCCTGCCCTCATGGATTTATTTTATAAACTATACACAGTACTACATATATATACATACATATATATATGATTGGATTAAATTTTACCTTTATGTAATGTTAAATTAAATGTGCCTTTTATAAAAGCCTCCTGAATATTGAAATATATACAACACACCTCAAAAAATCTTTTGTATAGAGCACATTTGAATCTGAAGTCAGACAGAACTAGACATCATTCCCTCTCACCAGTTACCCAGTTTGAGAAAGTCAATTCATCTCAGTACTCTCAATTAAAAAGTAAGACTGATAATGAAAATTATTGTGAAAATTGCCTAATATAGCTTATCATTAAATTACAATCAGATTTATCAAAGATGCAGAAAACTTCAGAGACAATGATTGGATCATCGGGTCCAGACATTTATCTTCCAGATCACAAGGTTAACTTTAAAGGAAGGAAGAGCCACACAGTTAGTTATTGTCTTAAATCGCCATTCTTGTACATCCCCTCAGGAAAATATGTTAAGTTAAAGGAAAAGAAGATTTCATTCTTATCTAAATGTAATGTTGAAATTGTTCAATAAATATATATGCAAATTCCTCTATTAATCAGAAAATCCCTTTTGCATGTGAAGGATTTGGAGAACTTAGTATTTAGTGACTTCGCCATGCTGTGTTCCAAAACAGTAGAGATAATTTCTTTCTCTGCATTGCTACCCTCATGTTACCATATTTCTTGAATCATTGCACTGTAATTCTCTACATATTTGTTGTACACCAGTAGCTTCCCCCAAAGTGCATGATATATTCAAAGTTTGATTCAACTTGGGTTCATTTTTTGAGTCATAAAATTTAATAAGTAAAGGAAAACAAGCAAAATTTGAGGGAAGTTGTTAACACTTCCAGCAAAATTTTGCACACAGGTTTAAAAATGGTAAAATTAAAGTGCCAAGTAGTCAATACATATATTTTTGCAATAAATAAGAGTGTCAGTATGGATGAACCTAGAAAATAATATTTTAAGTAAAATAAAAATAGCCAGTCATAAAAAGATGTTCTTATTACATGAAAAAGTAAAAAACATTGATCTCACAAAAAGTTGATAGTACAATACTGATCAAAGTTTGGAAATGGTAAGTGTTAAGAATATATAAGGATTGATTAAAAATATTTAAAATATACCTATATACATAATGAGATTATGCACTGAAGCAAGCAGTCACTATTTATATATTAGTATTACTATGTGATTTTCTTATGATCGTTTCAAACAAATTTTAAAATTGATTTTCCTTTTATTCTTTCTTGTCTCAATGCTCCTTGTACCATTCTACCCAGACTTCTTAAGCATTTTTCCACTTTTCATATTTTATGTATCCTACTGTACCCACTTCCTTGGCACCTCTATTTTCCCTATTGCACATCCTTTCTAGTTTCAGAAAGAATAATCACAATCCATTCTCAATTATATAATACATATAAACAACTTTATTAAGTATTTAAAACTAGCTAGAAAGAAATATTTAAATACTCTCAATACAAAGAAATAGTGTTAGAGACAATGAATATGCTATTTATCCTAATTTAAACATTCTCATTGTATCACGTGCCAAAATATTCTACAGGCAGAGAAACTAACAACTTAAGGCAATGTGTAAAATGAAGAAAATGTATCTGTAAGAATCAGAGAGTCCATCTATCCATTGGCAAGATGCTATAAATATATGGCTGGAGGGGAGGGCAATGAAGAAGTTTGAAAAGTTTCATTTTTTTTTCTTGGTACAAGCAGTGAGTAGTCAGAGAATGTTGAGAGTTCAATAAATACATTTGCTGGCTTGTGACTCCTGGGGGTACACTAGGCAGAAAGATTAGGAATCTAGAGAATCAAATTGATTTACTTCTGGAAACCAAATTACTATAGCTATTAGAATTATGACAATTGAATCACCTTGGAAGAACTATATGAGATGGAATGACTGGCTCATACTCATGAATTTTACTTTTTTATTATATGGATGAAAGAAACATGCAGTTATAATTTTCATAGCTGATTTCTGATAGAACATTTCAGTACCATCATCAGGGACTCTTGGTATAATCTGTATTTGGTATTGAAAATTTTGGAAAAGGAGACTATGGTGGTACAGGCCTTTCTCAGTGGCCTTCAAACCTTGCCAATAATATCTATTCAGCTACTTACCATTCTTCACTCAAGAGTTGAGATCCTAAAATTATTTAAGAGATATGAATCAAGTCAGTTTGGCTGCTTGTGACTAAGATTGGGTGGGTAGAGTGAGATTTAGGATTTCTTTTCTTTCTGACTTTCTAGCATTAGAGCACAGTTGAGGAGGTTTAGATAGGTATATTGATAGATATAGTTAAATTGTCACTGGGCCATCTGAGTGTGTCACAACTGTGAATGAGAATGGATAAAATTAAGAGATTACTTGAGTACTCAAGTTCAGGAGATTAATAGCATTACTTCTAAGACTGTAACAGATTTAAACTATTTTACTATGAAGATCAAGAAATCCTAAAGCGCCTCACTGAACAGATGGTGATATTTGGTGTGGTCTTAGCCTGAATTTGTAGACCTTGTGTCTTGCCTAGTTACTATTCTATGCCTTTGAAGAGACACTGTGGCTAAGGTGACATATAAAAAGAAGGCCTTTAATGTGGGCCTTGTTTACAGTTCTAGAGGGTTAGTCCATGATTGTCATGGCAGGGAGTGTGGCAGCAGGCAGGCAAGCATACATGGTACTGGAACAATAGCTGCAAGATTACATCTGATATTTAGATAGATTAGGGGCAAAAACTAACACTTGAGTAAATCTCAATTAGACATATATTTATGCCCTTGCAAGAACAATAACTTAAAGTTAATTTAAATAGAGACTTGACTGAACTGTAACCTCAAAAAAATTAATATCATAGGTATTATCTACACTCATCTTTTATGTGCCTTATATAACTTCCTCAGAGCTGTGTGGCTTACCTTCTAGGTTTTTTCCCATTCTTGGAAACCATCCAGGTATCTTAACTTCAAACAAATTCTTCTTTATTAAAAGCACTTCCATAGGTTGGAAACACAGCTCAGCAATCAAGAATGCTTGCTGCTTTTGCAAAGAACTCAGGTTAAGTTTCTATCACACATATTGTGGCTCATCACCATCCCTAAATCTAGTTCTAAGGGATTCTATGTCCTCTTCTGGCCTCTGAAAGCACAAATCACACACATGTTGCAGAGACATAAATAGAACCAAAACACCCATAAGGATAAACCAAAAATTAAAAAAAAAAACCTAATAAAGAAAGTTGAATACTAACTACACATATGACATAAAGTAATAAATTAGTAGTACTACTTCTCTCTACGTATTATTAAGACATCAGACTTTGTAAATGCCCATGTAAACCCTGTACCAAATACAAGACACTTTAATTATTTTGTGTGTCCTATGGGGTCAATAGAATGATCTGTCACAGCTGTGTATTTGGTTTTGAATGAGTGCAGGTAGCAGAGACAAGCAGCAGGTAAACAGTAAAACATTAAATTGATGTCCACAACATTCAGCAGAAATAAGCCAAGGCAGTCCTGTTAAAATTATGATATTTGAGTTATTGATTGAGAATTTTAAGCATAAATTTTTCTGCATGGATAAACTTTCCATTAGCCATTCCTTTTAGAGACATTTTATATTATGGGATAAACAGCAGTAACCTCTGTTGTAAGTAGTTTACCTTTTAGTTGCTCTCAAAGGCACAATGCTTTTACTCTGGGATATTTTGTTGCTCTCTTTTCTTCTTGTTACAGCCAGGGGCCAACCTGACCCAGGACAGGAGTTACTTTTAGCTAAATATAATAGATCCTGAAGTGGAAGTGTCAAATCCTACATTTTGTGGCTGCTTCTCAGTCAGCATAAACGGCACATGGCCTGTAAAATATTGTGTTGGGATTTTGATGGGATTGTATTGAATCTGTAGATTGCTTTTCATAAAATTGCCATTTTTACTATGTTGATCCTACCTATCCAGGAACATGGGAGATCTTTCCATTTTCTGATATCCTCTTTAGTTTCTTTCTTCAGTAACTTAAAGTTTTTGTCAAACAGGTCTTCTACTTTTTTGGTTAGAGTTACACCAAGATATTTAGTGCTATTTGCAGCTATTGTAAAGGGTGATGCTTCCCTTATTTCTTTTTCAGACCTTTTATCCTAAGTGTATAGGAGGGCTATTGACGTTTTTGAGTTAATCTTGTACCTTGCTACATTGCTAAAGGTGTTTAACAGCTGTAGGAATTCCCTGGTAGAATTTTGGGGTCAGACCAGCTGCCGAAATAGTTGGGAGAGCGTTAGACTGAAGAATTTTGGGGGTCAGTTATGTAAATGATCATATCATCTGCAAATAGAGATGGTTTCACCTCTTCCTTTCCAATTTGTATCACCTTAATGTCCTTTTGTTCTCTTATTGCTTTATCTAGTAATTTAAGAAATATATTGAATAGATAAGGAGAGGACTGCCTTGTCATGTACCTGATTTTAGTGGGATTGCTTTCAGTTTTTGTCCATTTAGTTTGATGTGGCTGTTAGCTTGCTGTATATTGCCTTTATTATATTTAGATATTTTCCATGTATTCCTGATCTCTCCAGGACTTTTATCATGAAGTTGTGTTGGATTTTATCAAAGGCTTTTTTGGCATCTAAGGAGGTAATCATGTGCTCTTTTTCTTTCACTTTATTTATATTATGGATAACATTCACAGTTTTCCATATTTTGAACCATTCCTGCATCTTTGGGATGAAGTCTACTTGATCATGATGGATGATTTTTTGATATGTTGTTGTATTGGGTTTGCCAGAATTTTATTGAGTATTTTGCATAAATGTTCATGAGGAAGATTGGTCTATAATTCTTTTTTTTTTTGGTTTTTTTTTTGTTTTTTTTTTCCTTCTTTATTTTGTATTTATCAAAAAAAACAGTAAAAAGAATTTAAAATGCGGAAGAGTTAACAATAACTATACATAGAATAAGAATCATAAGCATGGCTTATCAAGGGTGGAAATACAAATAAGATTGCTACACATATATTTTCTTTGTGTTCAGCTTTCCCTCTGAATTTTTTTTTCCATCCCTGTATATCCTTATTCAAGGTCTCTTCCCCCTCCCAACACATCTGGTCATTTTTATTCTCTGCAACTCCCCATCCCCTCCCTGGGCAAGGAGCAGACAGTCCTATGATCCCACTGACCCAATAATGCTTAGATCAGTTTCCACTTCTGGCCAAATCCAGTTCTGTCCCCCCTCCCTCAAGAGTGAGTCAGGTGTTCCTATAGTTGGACTGGGGTTTGAAGGGTCAGGTCTATAATTCTCTTTCTTTGTCGCATCTTTGAGTGGTTTGTGTATCAGGGAGATTGTAGCATCATAAAAAGAGTTTGGCAATGTTCTTTTAGTTTCTATTGTATGGAATAGTTAGAGTTGTATTGATATTAGTTCTTCTTTGAATGTGTGATAAAATTCTGCACAGAAACTATCTGGTTAAGGGCTTTTTTTTTACTTGGGAGACTTAATGACAACTTCAATTTCCTTTGAGGTTATAGATATGTTTATTCATTTATCTGATCTTGATTTAATTTTGGTAAGTAGTACCTGTCCAAAAAGCTGTCCATTTCTTTTAGGTTTTTCATTTTTTGGAGTATAGATTTTTCAAGGTATGACCTGATAATTCTCTGGATTTTCTGGGTTTCCATTGATATGTCTCCCTTGGCATTTCTAGCTTCACCAGGTGACCACTACGTACCAGGAATTCTTATGTTACCCAGCACCACATAGGGTTTATCACGTGGCATGCCAGGAATCCTTACACTAATTATGACAGACTTGCCATCTTTCTTGTCAGTAATACTGCAAATGGCTACCTGAATTTTTCCTAGTAACCTTGATATTGATGTGTCTATTATGGTTGAAGATTGAGGTATTCTTTGATGATGCTATGCCAAGAGGCTAGGTAACAGAGGCAACCCAGATCATTGAGTGGCTTTTCTGTAGGAAGCAAATAGTTGAAATTCATAAGAACCCATCCAAATCTGATTTTTGGTGCAGAAGCATAGTCATTATACATCAGACCTTGTACTTCTGCTGAGAAAACTTTTTCTTACAGAAATATTCAACTGAAGTATAGCCTTTCTCATAATTTTTGTAAGGTTATGCAAAAGATACACCTTAATATCATAAGAGAATATTTGGTAGTCTCCAAAAAGTTTGCCTAACAAGCATCATTTGAATAATAAATTTAGCATCATATTTGCAACAACTTCAAATACTAAAATTTTTTCCTTTGGTAAATTATCACTTGCTAGACCATGAAACCATTCATACTTCCTTATTTTCTTACATTTAAGCCGGAATTCATACAAATGAAGCATTGACAATCTTGCTTATGGGTAAGATATGAAATAACAGACTTGAATTTTGTATTTCATAAATTATATTATTGAAAAGTACTACAATCTTCCACCTGACTTGTATGCTATGCTATTTTCCCCAGGACAATTCATAGGCCTCCTTACAAACCTCTAAATTCTCTTCTGAAATAATATCCCTGTTCTAATAGCATTAGACATTAATAACCTATACTTTCCTCTTTGATGCTTATTTTAATTTTAGTATCAAGCTAATCCCTTCCTGTTAATATTTTTTGCATCTTTTCTCTCTGGTTACAGACAGTAATCATTGTTTAATTTGTTTTTCAGCTGTAAAATGAGTACCAGGCTTTTTCTTAGAGCCTCCAACCAGCTCCTAAATAATGACATGGAGATTTATTATCATGACTACTTGGCCTTAGCTTAGCCTTGGTTCTAGCTAGCTTTTTTTTAACTTAACTTATTTCTTTTTACTGGCACTTCCCTTGGGAGAGGGGGTGGGAAGACTCAAGGTCAACAACACGATTCCAGTAGTCAGTTGAAAATCAGACTGCAAACTTGTTTATTCAGTAATGGGGAAAGCCTCATGGTACCCTCCTTCCAAAATCCAGGCCATTCCTCATTGGCTGGTAATGATCTGGTGACATTGTGCGACTGTCCCTTATTTGCTGGGCATGATCAGGATTTTTGACAGCTTCTGTTGTTAGGTAAACTCTGAACAATAAGGAAGTCTGGGCAGTGCCTGTTGCTAGGCTTGCAGTCAAATTCCACATTGGCTAATAAAGAAGTGCAAAATGTGCATACATTAGCAACTGGTTTGAGCCTATTTCTTTAACTCTATGGGCCTTTCTTACTACACTGAACCATAGTGAATACTGACTTTCTGTTTAGAAAATTTCTTCTTATCCAAATTGTGAGAAATTCTGACTGTGGTGGATTCGCCTTAGAGGCTTTTGCTTTTGGTTTTCTCTGTAGCTTCAAGAATTCATAGTGTATAAAGTAGGTTTGCAAGTCTTACCATAGTTGAAATATGGCTTCTTTAAAACAAAAGTTACTCATAGATGCTTTCCTTATATTTAACAGAAATTGCATAAAATTAACAGAGTGAGACAAGGAGGAGGGTAGACAGAAAAAGAAAGAGAGATAAGTAAAGTTGGTTAGGCAGGCATGAAGGTGGGGATATAGGAAAAATTGGAAGAGAGAAAAGAACATCGCATGTAAAACAATTCAAGAAGTAGGCAAAGTGTCTCATGCCACATTAAGCAACATCTTAGGAATATCCATCCTTTAAACAATTGAAAAGGGAGAGACAGATGTTAGTTGTCTGAAAAAGAAGACACAGATGTTAGTTTTCTTAATTTACTAATGGGAAAGCTAACATTCCTCAAGTAGAAGACATCTTTAGGGAATTAAGACCTGAGCCACAACTGCCTGGTTCAGTTAGTTCTCTTTCTGCATAGACACTCATGTGATCCTATCAATGTTTTATAGCCCAGGGTGGCCCTTAAATCATAGAAAACCTACTACCTCAGGCTTGCAAGTACTGAGATTATCTATATTTCTCTTAAGAAATATCCATTTATATCTATTTCCTATTTAAATTAAATTTATTTTTGAGATGTTTGTACTCTTTACATATTTTGAATGTCAATTGTTTGAAATATGAATAATTTGTGGGTGTTTGACCTCTGTAAGCTACCTTTCTTCTCTTCTGATAAGCAGCATCATCATTTTAGGGTTATATAATCTTATGTGTTTTATTTCTTTTGTTCATTGATTTCTTTTGCTTTTGCAATCTTGTCAAAAATAATCACTGTCCTTTCATGTTTCTGATGTATTTCTCCTATTTGCCCCTTAACTGCTTCAAAGTTGCAAGTTATACATTTAAGTTTTAAGTCATTTTCAGTTCAGTTTTGTAACTGGGGAGCAATAAGGGAACCTTGTTTCATCCCTATGTCTAAAGCTATCTGTTATTGTTTGTATTTATTATAGCCGCATGTTAGAAAGCCAATATGATTGTTTTTATTCTGACTCTTTTGTGTGTGGGGGCTCACCACCCTGCTCCCAAATAAATCACACATGGAAGCTTATTATTACTTATAAATGCCCAGCCTTAGCTTGGCTTGTTTCTTTCCAGCTATTCTGAACTTAAAATTATACCATCTACCTTTTACCTCTGGACTTTTTCCTTTTCTTACCTCTGTAGCAGTTGGGTAACTGCCCCCTTGCATCCTCCTCTTCCTGTACTCTTACTCTTTATTCCTTTCCCTCCCATATTTCCCCTTCTATTTATTCTCTCTGCCTGCCAGTCCCCACTCATTTTTCTCTCCTGCCTAGCTATTGGCCATTCACACTTTATTAGACTATCAGATGTTTTAGGCAGGCAAAATAACAGTGCTTCATGGAGTTAAATGCAACATAAAAAAATCTTTACATCATTAAAGCAAATGTTCTACAACATAAACAAATTAACACATTTAAAAATAATATTTTACTGAAGTCATCCAAATTCCCCAGCATGATTTTCTGAAAAATAAGTAGCCTTTTTCAAAATATGTGTTCATGAAAACCTTGTCTAAAACTGACTATTTTAAAATACAAGAATTCTTTTTTGGGTTTCTATTCTTTTCTGTTAGTTGTGTGGGTTTGGGTGTTTATACTATTACCATTTGGATTAAAACAGAATGAAATTTGAAATAGAAAACCTGTTAATTGGAAAAATTCAATATATTGCTACATCTATCCAGAATTCAAAATTCAAAACTTGAGACTCATCTTTAAATACCAATTCTTTTATACACTTCTTATATCTAATAAGTTACAGCATAACCTCATAAGCAATTACATTTTTATAAATCCACTTTCTAGGTCATAGTTCCCTTTTAAGTCTTCATTATATTTTATCATTTAACTAGTGTCTTGTCTTTTCGATATTTGTTATACACCTGATGATATTTTATATATAAATGTGATTATCATTTCTATAAGTAACATTATTTCGTGGCCTTTTAGAGTCCTCAGAAACAATATTTTTACATAGCTTACAGGACCACAATAAAAAGTTTCCTGGTTCCCTTTTGCTTTCATATGTTTACTGTGTTTTGTACCCTCAGGACCCTACAATATTTTGCTTCATTAATGCCTAAGATTTTAATCCTCTCTGGCTCTTGACTATGCTGAATCCTTTTCTACTAGTACTCCCCTATATAGTTGTCCTTATGAGTCCTTCTACTTCACAATTAGATTTTTTCTTCTATTTTGAGATGATTTGACTATGTAGCCCCAGCTGAGTTCAAAATTAGCATTCTTCTGCCTTTCCTTCCATATTATAGGATTACAGGTGTGCTCAACAATGCCTAGCCAATACATGTCATCCATTATTATCCATGCTAGACTTCCATTCTTCTGGAAAGAGGTGACCTTTCTTCAAGAGAATGATTGCAGATTTTTTTCTTCCATGAATACTATAAGAAACCAAAACATGTTCTATGTTCTCTTTCTGTCTAGATATTGACAGATATCATAAAGTGTTTGTCATTTCACAATTATCTCTCTATTTTAAACTGATATTCATAGTTATCCTAAAGTAAGTATATGTACAAGCATTATGTGTGTGTTTGTGTGTATATGAACTTATAAATATACAACTCATATAGGTTATATATATTTATATATGTGTGTGCATCTCTAATGTGTGGTAGAATGTTTTCTGTATGATGTAAATAAAGAAGCTGTTTTGGTCTATGTAGAGCACCGTAGAAGTGGGTGGAGAATCAGAGGGCAGGCAGGTAGGAAAGGGTGGAGTTAGTCACTCTCGATCCGTCCTCTGCAGAAGAAGCATGTAGGAATTGAGGTGAGCCATGAGCTGTGGGCCATGTGGTGGAAGATTAATAGAAATGGGTTAATCTAAGAAGAAAGAGCTAGCTAGTAATGGGCATAAGACATGGGCCAAACAGTTTAAAGGATATAAGCGTGTGATTCATTTCTTTGGGGGACAAAAGCCACCACGAACCAGGTTCCAACTGCTGCCGCTAGGTCACAAACCTCCCGGACCCAAAACGGCCCAGGGGAAAAACTTACTGCAACACTAATGTATACTAACATACATACACAACCACCCACACTACCTGTATACATTGTTCTATTTACTTTGATTCCATGCACATCAAAATATACTGCTATTTGCTTTCATTTACTTCAGACACTTCAGTGCCAAAATGAAATCTTTCTTCAAGCTGAGTTTTATATACTGTAAAGAAAACTATAAAGTGCTGTCATAGAGTATATGTGACTTTGTATTTATAAGATAATCAGTTTTCAAATCTCTAGCATCTATACCTGTTCTCTCTCCAAAGTTATACATTATCTTATAATGTATAAGTTTAATCAGTAGTTTACATATCCTTGTTTAATATCTAAGGAGGTAGATTGTTCAAGGTTCTTAATAATAGGTTGTCTGTTTGATCAATAGATATAATGGTAGTTTGATAAGATCGATACAACCAAATCCACAAGAATGAATATCTCTTAAATAACATTGTTCCTTTATTTTAGAAGTTAGCAATTCAAGAAAACCTAGCAAGGGTAACTTGTTCTGACGTTTATATCATGGCTTATAGGTTACCATATTCTAATGGTATCATGTTACCTTTTCTTTTATGAATGTGTTCTTTGCTGTCTCTTTTCTATAATATTCAAGTCATATGGAATTAGCATCATTATCATTATTGTTAGTCCCATTCTTATTTCACTTAATTTTAGTTGATTTTTTTCAAATATAATTGTACTGGGTACTTGGATGTTAACATAAGAATTAGGGGAGTAAGGGAAAAATTCATCTAATAACAACAATTATATCCAAGATGTAATTACTATCAGGGGACAGAGAAATTTGATATGCTACTGTACCTAGAATATTCCATTCTTGATTTTTGAATGTTTATTCTTCATTGAATCATATCTTCATTCTTATCCAAAATTCTAATAGCTATTAAATATTAATCACTCATAAGGAGAAAGGCTTTAAACTCTTAATTAATCCCCATTAAGGAGAAGTTTAAGAAGTGATTATCTTGAAAAACTGGGAGGGGTGGGAGGGGGAGGGGGAAGGGAGCTTGAACAAGGATATACACAGATAAAAAATATGACTTTATTCATAATAAAAAATAAGATAAAACATTCATTTATTGCCAAAAGAAAGTAAAATCTGGGGAGACATTTTGGCATTGGGAATTTGTAGTGACTGAGAATTTAGCTACCAACTTAAGACAAAGTGGTAAGAAAAAACATAGTCCAGGTATCACAGGTAAGAAATTATGGAAAATAGACTTAAACATTACAAATCACATAATTTGAAGAAAATGTGTTTATTATTATTATTATTATTATTATTATTATTAACAAAGAAGTCACACTTTCTAACCTTGTATATCTTTATTCAAGGTCCCTTCCCCCTCCCACCACATCAGGTCATTCTTTCTTCTCCACAAATCCCCATCCCCTCCCTGGGCAGGCAGCAGGCACTCCCATGGTCCCACTGACCCAATATTGCTTAGTTCAGCCTCCACTCCTGGCAGATGCAGTTTTTTCCCCACTCCCTCAAGAGTGGGTCAGGTGTTCCTATAGGGGGAGTGGGATCCAAAGAGTGAGTCCAAGGTGTTTTTGATCCCAAGCTGTTCAGTGGTTGTGGTTTGCAGCTTGGGCATGCTTTGCTTTTTTCTTGTATGTTTGTTTGTTTAGAGTCCACTAATGAACTTGAATTTCTTAGAATTAATCTACAGAAATTAGAAGGGACTCAAACAGGATTGCTTATGGCTTCTATCTTGATGTACTATCTGAAACTACACAGCCTATAATCTGCTTTTTATCCATGTTATAGAAAAACAGAAATTACAAGACGCTTGTTTTGTTTACTAGGAGTTTTTCACAAACTCTCTGAAATCTTCTTATACAACTTGATACAATGGCTGTGTTCAGACAAAAAAGCATGCAGCATTTGGGCAAAGTAAATAGTCTCTCCAACATCTTTCAAATGGAATGTTTAAGGGATTTAACAGCAGTTCATTGTTAAGACTCCTTCCTGGGAGCAACTCAGTATGACCAATTAAAGTAAACACTCAGACTAGTTATCAGAAATAGCTGTGTTGCAACATATGCCTTGTAAATAACCAGTTCAGAGGTGTGATTTTTGTGATGACTATTAGAAATGAGATTCATCACACTAGACTCTTTACAGAAAAAGTGCTATAACATTTAATAGCCTCCTCCCAGGGCTTTTGATAATTTGTCATTCTGGATGCATGCATGCCTATCATTTGTAGTGTAACTACCCTCATTTATTTACATTTTGGTTTTAGAATCCTCTCCAAAGGTAGCTAGTGTAGTGTCTAACTAATGAAGAATGTGTTGCAATACATTGGCAGGGTAACATTAACATGTAAAAGTCTGAGATAATACAGTCTTTTTCCTCATGGAAAGTTCTATTAGATATAATTAAAATTGTGTTAATATCCCAGACTTTTTAGGTTATTTAAGAAACTGCTTTCCCTATCACATCTTTCATATACAGTTTTAACAGTTGTTGAATACAACTAAAGACCATAAAAGTGAAGCAACCATGCTATATCATATTTCTCTTGATTTAGAATCACAGACTTACAACTCTAGAAATCTTTGAATGTCACCATTAAACATCACAGAAGTTTGTTTCTAATCAATAAGATCTTTAGCCTTGGGTATTATGCTAAATAATCAACACTATTTAACCCTTCATTTGGTTTAGGCTAAATGGGAAATATAATAATTTGAATTACAGTAGATATGGTTATCATAATATATTTAAAGATTTTCATTTAGAAACAGGCTCTATTCAAGTCCCATTAAACTATTATTTAGCTCCAATTTCGTTTTAAAGTAAATACTGCATTCTATAACTGAGCTTCTGTGAATACTACTTAGGCCTTTTGAGTTTCAGTTTCCTAATTCACAAAGTAAGAAAAAAGAATTCCCATTTTACATATTTGTGAATAAAATCACAGTAAGTGAATTACTCTGCAAAAATAGCTTGATGCATAATTTCATGGATATTAAATAATAGTTTTAAAGAATGAATAAAAAATCAATATTTGTTTGTTATTGATTAAAAATTATCCCTGGCTACTCTTATTCTCATTATAGCAATACATTAACATGAAAATACAAATAAAAACAGGGCCTTCTGCCATATAGAAAATGAATCAAAATTGATTATTTCATTATACTCTCAGGATCAGTTTGAAAAAATATTAGAAAAATCATGAACTGTAAGTAAATGGAAAGAAATATTTACTAATACATTTTAGCTTATATTTTATGCAATGTGACTAAATAAATGAGTTTTATAAATTTTATGTCATTTCTTTGCATTGTCTTATTTTATTTTTTATGTATTTTAAGTAAAAATAATAAATCACTAGCACACTATCTCTAGTAATTTATAGATTAATTATATTTTTTATTTGATAAAGAAAAAGAGCTAATTTAATTCTAGCATTTGTTGAGTTAACAAGAATTTATTAAGCACCTATTATTTTATTTTAATGACAAGGTATGCTTCTGAGCAGCCAGAAGTGTACAATATCATAAGACAGTTCATGGAAAGCTGAAATGTGAACAATACAAAGATTATATTTATAAAGACATGAACATCAATAGGACTGTAAGAATTTCAGAAGTAGGAAATGTTAGAACAAGCAGAAGTAGAGGCCATTAGGCCAAATGTTGACAGTC
>PVIH01006830.1:0-88284 GCA_004025045.1 Sigmodon hispidus
ACAGGATGAGGTTGCAGCGCGCCGGAGCCTTTCTAAGGAAGATTCTTCATCCCCACGCTGTACGTCCGAACTCCCGGGCAGCTGGAGCGAACTGCGCACTCGGTCGGGGAACTCTCGTGAGAGAATGACGACTTCCTGTCCTGGTCCCCTCCCTCGAAGGTCTACTTCCGGAATCCTTTTCAGTTAACCACGCCCAGCTTGTCTCCATTCCTATGACGTGATCGTTCACATATACAGTTCCTAATTTCCCGCTACAAGAGAGTTCAGACAAGTGTCCACCTACCTGTTAAATTTTTTTTAAATAAACAGGTTGTAAAACAAAGCATAGAGGTGAACTGACACACTGTTTGTATTGAGAAAAAGACAAATGTAAGAAACAGGGAAGGCTAAGACCTAGGAGGTGTGGGGGGCGACGTCCTTCACAGCATGACTGAGGGACTGTGCACGGGGCTCTCACACACCCGCTGCTCTAGGCTGATGCCTGACTTTGCAATTCATAAATAAATGACCTCCCTTTTGCCATTCCTACTCTCCAGCCCTCTTATGATAAAGTGAGTCCTGGAGCTCCAGAACTCCACAAGGCTCTGCTTTCTCAGAGTTGGGATCATGGATGCACAAGGCTGTGCTTGGTCTTTTATGTAGGTGCTGGGATCCGAACTCAGTTTCTTGTGTTTGCACAGCAAGTGTTTCACCAACCGAGGGATCCCAGTCATGCCTCTGTCTGAATACAAGGGGACCACTTTCATGCAACCTTAGGGTCTCGTTTCCTACAAAATCACCTGAGGTCCTAGGGTTAGGATGCCAGTATACAAATTTAGGGACACACATCACAGATCTCTGCCCTGAGCAATCACATGGTACTATGCAGGGTGAATAAATACTATGGGAGATGAGAACACAGGTCCAGTCCTGCCAGGGGTGCATGTGAACCCTAGTCTGTAGAGCTACCAGCCACTTCAGGAATCCTGACTCCTTCCCTGTGAGATCTGGGAGGCACCCTCCTCCTGGGCTGCTGTGTAAGAATCAAAGGCCTGTCTTGTGCTGGGCCTGGACACATGGGATCCTCAGATGGATGTGTAAGATGGGGCAGGCAGGGAGTTAGATGTGCAGATAGCGTTGCCAGATCCCAATATGTGTTCCAGGCTAAAAGTCACATCATTCATGGTCATTCTTACTATGGAACTCCCTGAGTCTGGTCACCAGCCCAGGCTGAAGTCTTCATCCACTGTTTATACAAAGCACTTCCACATCAGTCTAAATCTGGTCTGCTCATCTCTAGTCTGGGCTGTGTTCTCTCTGAGGCCTTATTCTCTGCCCCCTGGACTTGCTTCATCTCTGCCTATGTCAGGGCCCTATTGAGTCACCTCCTCCAAGAAGCTTTCTCTGATTACTTCATGCTTCCTCAGCCCCTGGGCTATGCCCAGTGGCCTAGGGTTGTCCCTTGTCATGTGGAGAAGCACATGAAAACAGAGAGTGTACCAGAGCTGCCCATTGGGAGTAGTCAATCCAGGACTCATATCATAATAAGGAATGTGGGAGAGCCTTGGATGAGGCTGCCATGTGAAGAGGCACAGATGCCAGGATGGGCTTTGTGGCAGGAGCACCTGCTGGGTGCTAGTCATATTTTGCACATATGGTGTCATTTATTACTTTCCACAGCCCATTCAAGGTCACACCATTCTCTCTGCATTTCTCATCCTAGTCACATGACTGCCAAAAACCATCCCAAGAAGAAAATGTCCCTAAAAAAGAAGAGACTAAAAGGGCAGAAGGGACCACATGCTCAAGCCCACTCCCAGCATACAGGTTATCAATGGCCAGGCAGCCATCCTGGGGGCTGGGGTCTCTCATTGCCTCATGTAAAGGGTGGAGTAGAATGCTGGCCCAGCAGTGGGTATAGTGTCACCTGGGGCTCCCATGAAAGGCTGTTTTACTCAGCTTGGTGCAGCACCAGGCTACAGAGCCAGGCTCTTTCTATTCAAGCCTCCACAAGGACTTCTGAGCACAGCAGAAGTGGCAGGCAGTCCCTGCCCTCCAGGAACCCCTGGGCTTGTGGGCGCAGAAGTCAATCTGCAAATGGAGAAATAACGGAACATGAAGGGGGAGTGGAGTCGTGGGGTTGGCGAGGAATAAGTGCAAGGCAGAGAAACAGGAATGCCTCTCTCAGAGGTGCATTTGGCTGAGGCATGAAGCACAGGAAGAAGCCAGCTGCTTAAATGTAAGGCCGTGAAGCCTAGCCTTTGAAGCTGCCTTTGAAGCGGGCTGAGGAATCAGATGCACCCTTTGCTCCCTGCCTGGGAAGGGCTTCTGTCTGCTGCAGGGAGGCAGAAATGGAGCACAGGGCTTGGATGCTGTGCAAAGGCCATTGGGCTTTGAAGGGGGTATGAGAGATGTAAGGCTGTGATGTGCTCCAGAGGGGTGGACTGAGGTCTGGGTAGCCTCTGCTTTCAGAAAGTGACGATGTGGGGAACATGGCTTCATGGACAGAAATCACAGGCAGCTGTTCTCCAGAGACTGGGCAGCCTGAAATCATTCATCTTCCGACTTGGAGGAGGAGGACAGGAGTGTCTACAAGACCCAGCTATAATCTCTCAAACAGATGAAGAGCTGTTTGTGATTAGGAAAGCCATCTGTTAATCTGGCTCTGGAGAAGAGACAAAGCTGGACTGTCACACAGGCCATAATGAATGACTTCCTGCTAGGACTGGAGTGTATGATGGTATGGGTATGTCATCTTGCCTAGGACCCAGGGTCAGAGGTCTCTGCTCTCACACGCCACATGAAACTTCTCTAAAGATCAGCCTCATTTTCTTTGTCCTCTTTGTAACCCTGGATGTCTTGGAACTTGCTTGATAGATCAGCTTAGCCTTGAACTCAGAGATCTACCTACCTCTGTCTCTCAATTGCTGGATTAAAGGTTGGTCGCCACTATTGGCTGCCTCAATTTTCTTAATTCTTCATTTATTATTTTTATTTTTTCAAAGTAAAACCCAACATGTAACTTGTTTTGTTGACTATCATTTGTGTTTCCCAGTAACATGGGGTCCTTCTTTGGGCTAAAAACAAAAACCACAAAACCCACTGTAATCTTTTTTTCTTTTGGTTGCCAAGAAACTCGGGGTCAAGTTGAAGTGCAATAATTATATCTCACTAGGTTTCTGCAATAATTGTTAGTTCAATTCAACTATGCATACCACAAGTAGGCTATTGATGGACATTGCATTTTTTTTCTAGATTTTTTTTCTGTTATAAATAATTCTTCTATTGCAATAACTGAATAAGTCATACACAAATGGCTGATAACACATGAGAAATGTTTGGTCCTTTCTGAACGTGGAAATTAGGCTTTTTGTTGTTTGTTTTTGTTTTTGCTGGTGAAAATGGCCTCTGTGGAGGGCTGGAGAGATGGCTCAGCGGTTAAGAGCACTGGCTGCTCTTCCAGAGGACCAGGGTTCGATTCCCAGCACCCACATGGCAGCTCACAACTGTCTGTAGTTCCAGTTCAAGGCAAATAATTAAATAAATAAATAAGTAAAAAAAAAAAAAAGAAAATGGCCTCTGTGAAGAAATGCTAGCCAACACTGGGTGGGGGGCAGAGAGGCACCACTTTTGGGTCCCTTTGCCTGAATGTGAATTCCTCACTTTCTGGCTTCCAGGTAACCCATGCTAGGAACTATGGAGACAGCCGAGCCCAAAGCACAGATCCCACACTGCCATAGTTTCTAACTGGGCAGAATCTGAACATCTCATGAAAGGAGAATGACCACTAGCCATACCCATAATGTTCACACAGTGTGTTCACTAGGTGTACAATAGAGTCTCACCCAGTCAGAGGCACATTTCTGCACTGGCGTCTGGTAGGAAACAGATGCCCAGATGCCAAGTGGCAATGACTGGGTCTAGAAGTCAGAGTACATGGAGTCCTATCCCAGTGGCGCCGCTCTCCAGTCTGAGACCCCTGCTCAGAGATGAGACGTAGCCAGCTGTCATACAAAGCTGTTCCCGAGTCTCCCACACCCCAGCGGCCTGAGGTCAAGAGCCAGCGCTGCATGTCTTTATATACTCAGAGCACATGGAACTTGAAATGCTGATCTAAATGACTGAAAGCACTCTCCAGTGACAATGTGTACTGAGGGGTGGCAGTGCGATGGAGCCATGCCTGCTGTGGTGAAGTATCATCCTGTTCAAGGAGCTGGAGGCTGGGGGACATTTTAGCAGGAAGTCAGTGCTTTGTAACAGTCATCTTTGGCTATAAAGATCAATCCCAAGGGTGATGTCAGTCCAACACTGCCCAACCCATTGTTGCAGACATCCTTATACAAATTTTTCTGGGCAAGGCTGGGATGGCTTTTGTGCCAGGTGGAGGTTTTGGCAGTCTCCTGGGATGGATGGTTGCTGTTCCTGGGCAATCATGTGTGAGAGTCTCTCCTTCACACCCTCTCTCCTGTTATCAGGGCCTGACAGTGACTCCATGTGAATCTGACAGCTCCCTCTTCTTCCTCTTCCACTTCTTCCTCTTGTTAGGTGTTTACTCTAGCCACACCCCCACCTGCAGGAGCTTGCTTCAAAGCCTCTGAAGTAAGCTGTGCCTACCCTTTAAAATCTTCAACCACACATGGAAGACTCTATTCTTCTTCTTCTTCTTCTTCTTCTTCTTCTTCTTCTTCTTCTTCTCCTCCTCCTCCTCCTCCTCCTCCTCCTCCTTCGTCTCCTCCTCCTCCTTCTTCTTTTTCTTCTTCTTTTTCTCCTCCTCCTCTTCCTTCTTTTCTTCTCTGTCCTCTTGCTCTCTTTCTGTCTTCCCCCTTAATAAACCTAATATGGCTCTCTTCACTGTGTACAAGCTCTTTTCACGCGCAAAATACTAACACCTCTTCCTTCTTCTCCCTGTTCATATATTCATATTTCATTTCCTCTTTCTCTTTGTCCTCCTCCTGCCCATCCCCAACTTTTTTTCTTTTTGAGGTAACACCTCATTGTGTCATCCAGTCTATCTCCACATGTACAATCCTCCCGCCTTTATCTCCAAAGCGCGGGGATCACATGTGTGCACCACCCTCAAGGCTGCTTGCTGTGGCCAGCCCTGAAGTGTAGATGGATAGCCAATGCTTTTTGTTCACACTGTGGGAATGCCTGGGGATTTGGATAGACTGCCCTGTCAACATCTGCAAAAATCTGGACATCTGAGAACTAGGGTCTACCTAGACTGGGATAAGGAACCCGAAGTTACACAGGATTTGGGGTCTGTGGTTTCCCAGACACTAATCTGATCCAGATCATTTTGCAAATTGGGATATTGAATCTAGGGCCCAGCAGGAGTAGGATGATGAAGAGGAGGTGGGGACTGACAGTATGCTGCCCTGCTGTGAGGTCCCTTTGCTGCTGCCACTGTCCATGGCTAAAAGCAAATGAACCACAGTATTCTTTGTAGGGACCCTGTCAGATGAATTTCTCAACTGACTCAAGTCCTATCACCACATTTAACAGATGAGGACTATAGACAATTTTTGTCAGGACTGTTGGCTCCCCATGGAGACTTATTACTACTTATGAAAGATTGGCCAATAGCTTAGGCTTGTTTCTAACTAGCTTTTAAAACTTAAATCAACCCATTTCCATGAATTGACTTTCTGCCTCATGGCTTGATTACCTCATCTCCTTATTGCCCATTGTGTTTGCTCTGCATCTCCACCTCCTTCTTCCCAGCATCCTCTCTACCCACCAAATCCTGTCTAGCTATTAGCTGTTTAGCTTTTTATTAAACCAACCACAGTCTTCACACAGTGTAAAGGAATATTCCACCACCACAACAGAAGACAACACACCAAGTGGATGAGTGATTCACATAGGGTCACAGAGGCAGAAAGTGCTCCAGCCTGTGTTGGACCTGGGTGTTCTAGTCTCTGAAGTCACCATTCTTGGTCACCACCTCTAACAAGTACCTAAAAAGTGAGAGAAGATGAGAGTGAGCTGGCACAGCCTGGTAAGGGCTAAGTACAGATCTTGGGTCTTCTGTCTCCCTTCTCTTAGTCCTCCAAACTCTACAATAATAATCAATTTCATAATAAAGTAATAAGGAGTCTCCAATCTGCTGACAGCTAAGGCGGCCCTCCTCTCCGGGACCTGCACAAGCTCAGACCTGCTGAGCCATCTGCAGAAAAACACTCCACCATCTTTTAGGCACCAAAGCCTCCAAACCTTTGCAGAGGTAATTCTGCCTTCCCTCCTTTTCTTTCTTGTTATGAGGTGGTCTCACATATCCAACTCTGTCTTTGACCTCACTATGTAGCTGATGGGGGTAACCTTTGAACTTCTGATCCTCTTGCTTATACACAAACTGATGGAATTACAGATGAGTATAGTATATCTGCTTTATGTTCACTGTTGGGGATCAAATCCCATTTTGAGCATGCTAGACAAGCATTCTATCAACTGAGCTGTACTTGAGGCCTGACTGATTCACTTCTGGGAGGCCTCCTGATCCAAGGGTCAGCCAGCAGGCCCTTTCCTGGGCTCTTTGCAAACCTCCAGCATTAGACATCTTTTGAGATGAGGTTTCATTCAGGGACAGTGGGACACAGTGTCTGCTGGACACAGTGGTGCACGCATATAGACCTTAGCCACTTAGGAGGCTGAGGAAGGAGGGTCACTGGAGCCCAAGAGATCCAGGCTAGCCTGTGCAACATGGCATGACACCCCTTTTCAAAATCGAACAGAAGGGTGTATTTTGTAATTGAGCAGCCTAGTAACTTTTCCCACACTGACTAGATGAAGGAAACCATTCCTCAGCTGCTGTCTCCAGACACTGCCCACCCCAGGAACATCAGGAATCTTCTGCCCTCGCCCTTCCTACAAACAGACCTGTATAGTAAAAGTTCATCTATGGCTGGTTCCACCCTGCACCTTCAGAGTTGAATTTTCTACAAACACATTCATTGAGGATGGCTCTGGGTGGCTTCCACTGGACCCTATGGACAGTTTCCAGCTCATGTCTCTGTTTGCAGACAGGCACATTTATTTCAGCAGAGCCTAATCCCTAAAATTGAATCCCTGGTCCCACACAATCAGCTAAATGGTGTCTTAAGGGCCTCTGAATTTACTCACACTATTTTTTTTTTTTTTTTTAAAAAGTCCTTTTGTTTGTTTCCAAAACAGGGTTTGTCTGTGTAGCCTTGGCTGTCCTGGAACTAGATTGTAGATTAGACTAAGAGTTCTACCTGCCTCTGCCTGAGTGCCCCACTCCTGGCTAAAAATCTAATTTTCTTGCATTGTTTTTATTTATTTTATGTGAGTAGTGGAAATTTGAACTCAGGTCCCCAATTCTTCACAGCAAGTGCCCTTACCCCTGAGCCACCTTCCCAGCTTCTTTTTTATTTTTATTTTATTTTTAAAATAAAATCTATTTGAGTTCTCTATGCTAGCTGGAGGCTGCCATGCATGCTACACAAACTGACTTCTGCTGGTCGGTCCAGCTTGCCTTCCTGACCTGTCAGGTCAAACTCTTCCACGTGACCTTCCGGTGCTGTGGGGAACCCAAACTATACCCTGGGTGTTGGGAGTTTGTTTGGCTTGACTGGCAGTCCTGGAGGGGGGCTGGTCTGAACCCAACCGTTGTTTCGACCACTGACTTGCCAAGTCCTGGGGTTTCGTGTAGCAAGAAGCCCTTGCAGGATGCAGGGACTGGCAAAGGGTCCTCTGCTAGCGGGCTTTGAGGGATGGCTGGGATGTGGATGGATCGAGTGTGGGGCACCGCTCCTAAGTGGGTGGATGGGCAAGTTTCACAGAAAGGCGACCCGCGTGCGTCCCTGTAGGGGAGCCTGGGTGGCGCCGCGCCCCCGCGGCGCAGTGCTGGAGGGAGGGTCCCCGCGGGCCCCGCCCCCGCCGCGCCTCCTCCGGGCGGGATAATTGAACACGGCGCGCAGGAGCCTCGCGTTGGCTGTCCAGGCCAGGCCAGAGCGTGCAGCCCCTGCCCGCCGAGTCTTTGTCCGCCCGCCGCCCGAGCCCGCCGGCCCCATGGAGTGCCCCGCGCCGCTGCGCCCTATTCCGCTGCCGCTGCTGCTGCTCAGCAGTTTCTCGCTGCTGGCTGCCCGAGGTAGGGGCGCCCCGGGCCCACGGCCCCCCTCTAGGTCCCCACCCGGACCCCGGACCCCCTGGAAGTTTGCAACTATTAGAGCTCCGGAGCGCGTGCGTTGCGCCTTGCTGAGCCCCGGGGATCATCGCATGGTCCCCAGAGCTTCGTGGAATCCAGGCCCACGACCTCCTCTCCCCAACCGCACTTCTAGCTTGGCCCTGATGCCCTCCTCTAAAACAAGGGGGACTTGTTTTAAATTCCTTCATCTTCCAAACATCCTCCAGCGGGCTCTCCCAGCCACATTCTCTGCTGGTGGAGAGAGCTCGAAGATCTCCCGCCAGGCCGTGGGGGTGGAAAGCACTCAACACTGGAAGTAGCTTTAGTGTGTCTTTCTCACCGGCTCCAGCCCCTACCCTAGAATTGGGTGTGTGTGGGGGGGCGCTGCTGCATCCATTTCGCTCCTGAGCAAACTGAAGGAGGTCAGGAGTAGTAAGTTGTTCAGAGATGGGGGCGGAAAGAATACAGAAAATAGAAGATGGTCTGGAATGTTTGGCTACTTCCTTGCTGAGCCACAGGAGTGCCTTTTAGCAAATTGGTGGCCCCAAACCACTTCTCTAATCCAGGAACCTTAGAAAAGACTAGAGTCCTCCCAGGCTTTGCTTTTCCCAGCCGGTAATCCTCCAGGCCGCGGGGGAAGGCACTTACTTCACCTGTACATCAGAGATGCTGTGCATCTGTTAATCCGTACCTTTAACCTCTGTGATTCTGGGGCCATCGGCCAAGCCTGGGCCTTCTCCATTGTTTGTTTCCGCCGGGGCCTAGGTTCAAACCACCTTTCCTATCTCTTATTCTTTATCCTGGGTTAGCTTGGCTTCTTTTGAATTCTCTGATAGCCTCCCTCCTTCCGGGCCAAAAGGTCACGGGTTCTAGATAACTACTGGCAGGAGTTTTGGGGAGAGGCCGAGGGGAAGGAGAATGAACTGGCTGGTTCTTGAATCTTGGAGGAATTCTGGGTGTTCTGGGCACTGGCTGCAGCCTTGGCACATCTTGGGTCACTACTCAGGGCAGGAGACAGGGTGGGTAGGCTCATAGCCCACGGTTTATGCCAAGAGTTTTGCAGCCCCTCAGAACTTAGGTGGGGGAGGGGGGGTTTGGAGGAGGTTGTACTTGGACCAGAGATGGTTAGGTGGGTGTGGGCCAGAGAAGGCATTTGGAGTCATTACCGAGGAGAGTGAAAACCGAGAGGATTTTGATTTACGGGGTGGGGGTGGGGCACACTGTTTGGAGGTGGCAAGGACCTCTGATACCAGCATATTGCCCAGATGAGGAGGAAACAGGTGGAGAGATGTGGAGTCCAAGGGTTCCTTGGCAGTTCCTTCCTGCCTATTGCTGGGGAAGTGTTTCTTACCTGCCAGGTGCTCACAGTTGAATGTGAGCAGCCACACTTGCTAATCTGGAGTCTGAAAGTGGTGCGAGCATCGTTCTTCATAGGATAGTTTCTCGACCTGAAGCCAGCCAGCATAGAACATCCTGGGACCCATTTTGTTTCTTGTTGGAGGGAGATGCTTTGGCTTTTGTTAGTTCAGTTGGTGTGGTCATGGAAAAGGGCTGCAGCTTGTAGTCTTGTAAGGTCAGGTGACCCTGATCTCCAGCCCCAGAGAGTTGTGGGATTGCCAAAAACAAACAAACAAACAAACAAAACAAAAACCCCTGCCATCTAATAAGACCTTGGAGAAGACAGTGTCCGCTGTTGCTAATCTGCTGCCATTCGTTTGGCCACCAATGGGCTATGTGGCCACCTCTATAGAGAAGGACCACGGTCTTTCCTGCTAACTGACAGAGTCGGCACATGGTTGTCCTGTGACTGATCTGTCCTGTTGGGCTTGGCTGTTCCAGGACCAGTTGAGGGTGTGGGGAGGGGGAGGTGTTGGGAGAAGCAGTTGTGTTTTCTCCAAGGCTTTCTTGGCCTCTGGCTCCAGCCCGCAGTTTCCGACTGATTAAAAGAAAGTCCTGTTGGGAGAGAGAACAAAGATAGAGAACACTTGGCAGAAACATGTGGCTGTGAGCTGAGCTCCTGGAAGTTTCCCAGTGAGGAGGTGGAGACTGCAGGCAGGAAGATGATACTGGGGGTTGGGGGGCCCTGGGGCATCACTGAGTCCTCCTGGCCTGCCTTAGACTTTCTAACTCTGAATTGCATCCCCCACCCCCGACCCCTGCATCAGACTGTGGAGGGAAGGAGCTGGAGAACCCAGTTACTCTGCTCACTCATCAGGATACCTGGGTACCTATTGCTTTGGAAACCAATTATCCTATGGACAGAAGAATCCAGGGTATTTGCTGGGTGGTTCCCTGTTTGTTGCCTTAAGGGTTAAGAAAGAGAACTCAGGACTAAGTACATCAGAATTGCTATTGTGCCATTCTTGTTCATGTTTCAAAAGTTCTGCTAATACTGATCTTCAATCCCTTCCTGAAGGAGGCCCAACAAAGCCCCAGACTGCAGTCCTCACAGCCAGCCCTGTTAGTGAAGGTCAGGCAGAGGCATTTATTAAATAGTCGCCAAGGGACAGTTCAGCGTCAGACATTGAGACTTCCTGGATGTGGCAGAGGATGAGACAAACTCATGCCTTCCTGTAGTTCATAGCTTCCAGGAAATCCAGATAAGTGAGCCAAGTCCTATTGGCAGAGTCAGGGGAGACTTTCACTTGAAGGTGTGGGCTGGGCTGGGAGGAAAGTGTGCATTTCCCAGCAGAAGGAAGAGTCCTGCCGGAAAAAGAAAACATGACAAAATACCATAGTCAGGCAAAATTATAAAAGAACGCATTTGACTTGGGGATTCCAGAGGGTTGGAGTCCATGGACATCATGGTGGGGAGCATGTTGCAGGCAGGTGTGGTGCTAGAACAGTAGCCAAGAACTTATCTGATCCACAGCTTGAGGCAGAGAGAGAGAGAGAGAGAGAGAGAGAGAGAGAGAGAGAGAGAGAGACTGACTAACTGGGAATGGTATGCGTTTTTGAAACCTCAAAACCCATCCTTAGTAATACATCTCCAACAAAGCCACACCTCCTAGTCCTTCCTAAACCAGTCCATCAACTGAGGAGCAAGTATTCAAATATACAAGCCTATGAGGGTCATTCAAATAACCACAGTGAGATACCCAGGAACTTACCTGGACTCTGCCCTACTCTTGTGCCTAGGGAGCAACTCCCTGAAGGCCCAGCAGCCTAAGCAAAGGCACTGTGTACACTTTGGGGAAACAATTCTCAAAGGGCATGTGAAATTCTGCCAATACACTTTATTCTTTTAGGTTTATTTATTTTTCAATTTTATGTGTTTTGCCTGCAGGTATGTGCACCATGTGTGTGCAGTGCCAGAGGAGGCCAAAAGAGGGCACCAAATCTCCTGGAACTGGTGTTACATATGAACAGTTGTGAGCTGCCATATGGGTGCTGGGACCTGAACTCAGGTCCTGGGCAAGAGCAGCCAGTGCATTTTAACCTCAAAGTCATCTCTCCTCCCCACACACACCAGTGAATTTTATCCAACAAAATATTTTCCTTTTGTAAAATATCAGATTATTACAATTTGATTAATAGCTGCTTTGATGTACCTCATGTGGGTCCAGTTTCTTTGAAATGATCTCAGCTCTGGCTAGTGTAGCAGAATAGGGTGGGAAGAAAGGAACCTTTTTAAAGATGTGGGTAAGGCATCTGTCCCACTCAGGGCAATCAAGACTGTTTCCTAAGCTAGACAGACCTCATCCACTTCCACCCCAGGCTGGTCCTAAGTAAGGCATGGTCAGGGATGGAACTGGTCCATGATACTCCAGTGGTCTGTATGTTTCCAGGCCTTATATAACAGGGAATCCCGGTAGGAAGAAGGAGGCAGCTAGTTTCAGTTGTGAAATTGGCTCAAGATGGTGGGTGACCCAAGCCTGTATTTTCTCTGGATCAGTCTCCTCTCTGGCTAATGCTGTTCTGAACCAATCCTAACTGAAGTGCTTTCTATCCAGAAGCTGACATAATCTTGACAGCCCTGTGAGGTAGGTGGTCCAGTATTCTTTTCCTCTGCCTCTTTTTCCTTTTGAATCTTGTCACTTACTGGAGTTAAGAGAGACTGAGTTTGGCCACATGTCTTGCCTTTCTCTTTGGCTTCAAATGCTCTTGGGAGCATTCCATGACTGGGAGTCAGTACTGCCTATAGTCCGGCTAAGAGTGGCCATGCAACACTATTCTCCTTGATGCTGTGGATTGTTGACACTAACTCTGGTCCCCACTTCACCTGTAGGACCTCTTTGCACATCAGATGCCTCCTCACAGAGGAGACTGTCATTGTCCCTATTGTACAGGGGACACAGAGGTACACAGAGATTAAGGATCCCAGACAGTCCAGCCTAGCATGTCAGGCCTATCAAGGATGCTCAGTGACCTCAGCTTTCTCTAGATAACTCTCCATTTTCTGCGTTCCAGCTTTAGTGAGGGCATGGGGCTTCCCCTGGGCTTTTATAGTGGATTTATAGAGTGGCACTTTAGAAGCTCAGCTGGGTTGCGGTCCAGTCAGCAACCTCTCCTTTTTCTTCCTGACTCTTTAGGGTCCATATAGCGTTGCTAGGGTCTCATGAGACCATTTCTTTATTCGCAGACAGTGGTGGCTGTTGTAAAGCATTGGGACAAAGTACAGAGTGAAGCACAGCCAGCCGCCCTCCAGGTGTTAACTTCAAGTATAATCATCTGTGCTAAGTGCTGAGAACAAAGAGACTGTGCAAGACAGGAAACAGATCTGCAGTGAGCGTGCGTGTTCCAGCGAGTTGAGGGTGGTTAGGAGTCCCTGAAGGAAGGGCTGTTGGCAGGAGTACATTGGCCTGGGACCACCCAGCTGCAACTTCTAAAGGCCAGGTGTCAGGACACATAACAGGTGGCCAGAGGGGTGAAGGAAACAAGATGGAAGATGGATCCTGGAAGCTCAAGAGACCCTCAGGGCTGGGTAGGATGCTGTGGAGGGACCACAGGCGAGGATGGCCGAGTGTGTGCTAGGCTTGGTACACGAGGTGGCTGCCTGGGCTGGACCTGATCTAGGGAGCTTGAGGGGGGAGATAATTCACCTTCCCAGCTATGCACTGCACATGTTTCTTATCATCTGCTGCCTCTTGGCTGTTCCTCTACCGGAGATCCTTGTGCTGTCTGTGATACTTGTGGGGATGTATATTGTGCTTGGTTGACTTTTTTGTCTCTAAAGATAACGTCTCATGCAGTTTGGGTTATTTTATGTTCATTGGTGTTTTGTTTGCATGATGGTGGTGTGAGGGTGTCAGAAGCAATGGGACTGGAGTTACAGATAGGTGTGGGCTACCATGTGGGTGCAGTCCTCTGGAAGAGTAGCCAGTGTTCCTTACTGTAGAGCCATCTCTCTAGCACCATTTTATTTTATTTATTTGTATGTGTGTGTGTGTGTGTGTGTGTGGTCTTGGCTGTTCTGGACCTTACTCTGTAGACCAGGCTGGCCTTGAACTCCAAAATCCAATTGCTTCTGCCTCTTAGTTACTGGGATTAAAGGCCTGTGCCACCACTGTTCTGGCATATTTATCCTTGGCCTGAGGCCCCTGTAGGTGCCACTACTTCTGCTGTAGCTTTAGAGAAGGCAGTGGATGGGGCAATGGGAAGGATCCTTGCAATGTGTGAGCGATGGAGGCTTTGGAGACCAGGCCTAGAATTCTAGCCATATGGAACAACAGGGCCCTCAGCACTCTCTAAGGGTCTGGGCTTGACCAGAACTCCAGGGAGCCAATCAAGGTTAGCCTTATTATCGGTTCTTTCCACGCCCCCTCCCTCATAGGAACCCCATAAACTGTCATCTGAGATCCACCCCCCACTGTTTTCCTCTAAGCCATGAGCATCTGTATCCAGGAACACATGTAGTGTGATGCTGATACCTGTCAGCTTTAGGAGGTTTACTTATTTATGTGTGGATGTGTGCAGGTGTCCATGCAGGTGTTGAGACCAGAGGTTAACCTTGATTATTGCCCCTTAGGAGCTGTCTGCCTTAGGTTTTAATGTAATTTAAAACATTAATATTAACGTTTTGTTTTAATGCCCTCAGAGGCATGGGAACCCCCGAAACTGGAGTTACACAGGGTTGAGAGTTGCTTAGCCTGGGTGCTGGGAACTGAACTCAGGTCCTTTGGAAGAGCAGCAAATTCTCTTCATTGCTGGGTTATCTCTCTAGCCCTACTCACTGGGACCTGAGGTCTACCTGTTAGGCTAGGCTGGCTGGCCAGCAAGTCCCAGTGATCCTCCTGCCTCTGCCTCCCTAAATTGGCTAGTTTTATGTGTCATATTGACACAATCTAGACCCATCAGAGAAGAAGGAGCCTCAGTAAGGAAATGCCTCCATGAGATCCAGCTGTAAGGCATTTTCTCAATTAGTGATCAGTGTGGGAGGGCCCAGCCCATGGTGGGTGGTGCCATCCCTGGGTGGGTGGTCTTGGGCTCTATAAGAAAGCAGGCTGAGCAAGCGAGGGGAAGCAAGCCAGTAATCAGCACCCCTCCATGGCTTCTGCATCAGCTCCTGCCTCCAGGTTCCTGCCCTGTTTGCGTTCCTGTCCTGACTTCCTTCAGTGGTGAACAGCAGTATGGACATGTAAGCTGAATAAACCCTTTCCTCTCCAACTTGCTTTATGGTCATGATGTTTCATTACAGCCCCTAGGGAGTATTAATTCACCCAGAAGAAAGTCAGCCAAACCCTTCTGTTCACTGTCACAACAGTGCGTCGGTGCCATTTTCTAGAAGAGGGGGCTGGGCCAGGTAGTAGGTAGGCGCTGAGGAATATGCAGTTCCTCATATTATTGATTTGGGGGTTCTGTTTTATCCTCTGGTCATGTCCCCAGGATTACCTCCTTCAACTCCCCTCCCCCCCCCATACCTGTGCAACTGAGGCCCCAGCAGTTCGAGAGCTATGGCAGCTTGTCTGAGGCTGTGTAGTGTTACCTAGCTTTTAGATGGGTCTCACTATGGCTTGAGCAACCCTGGGATGCCATCTCCTGGGTGGTTACAGATTGTTGTAAGTCATCTGGGTACTGGGACTCAAATCCCAGGCCTCTGTAAGAACAGCCAGTGCTGCTGAACCATCTCTCCAGCGCCATGGGGGATGGGTGACATTTTAACTCACATTGTTGCTTGCTTTTGGACCATTTGACTGAAGGTCAACCATATTTGGCAAGAGAGTTTATTCTTGGTTTATACGACTAATTGCACGTAGGCTTGTCACACATATGCTTGTCACACAGTCAGATGACAGGGTTAGAAGTTAAAACTAGTCGAAAGGTAGTATTTCTCCTCAGAAAAAATAAACAAGCATGAAGTGAGAGAAGGTTCTGGATTGTCTGGAGTGAAAGAGATATTGATGCTCAGGGAATGTGAGTGAATTGATTGGAGGCTGGCTGCACAGCAGCAACAGTGGTGGCTTGGAAGTGAATAGAAAGACAGGATTTGTGGAGATATGGAAAAGAGAAGAGGCCCTCACCCTGGAGTCTGACTGAAGCCTCTTGTCAGCCGAGAAGCAAGAATTCCAGCACATGCAGTTAATACTTCTTTCATTTATAGAGACTTGATATTAAAGTGAGGCTTAAGACCTAAGCAATATCTCATTGGACAGGGCCCCATTCCTTCCCCCCAGGCCGGGCCTGGAAATCTCAAGCAAAATAAGGTTGTTTACAGTGTAGCTCTCTGTCTTCCCACATCCCCTCAGGCTAAACTTTTTTATCATATATAAAAGTTATGATCCTGTCAGGTTCCCTCAGGTAAGCATTCAGGATTCATAGCAAGCCTTTGAAAAGAGTAACTTCAAAACCTACAAAGATGATATATATATATATATATATATATATATATATATGGCTCTCAGAAATCAGCTAGCTCCCACACTCCCTTGGGGAGCTCACACCCTCCTCAGTTGGGTATATTTTCTCTTTTGAGACTCTCCTTTGAGAAGCCTATATCCATGTGCTTGGGTGTGTCTTATCTTTTTATCTGAGAACCTCCCTTTCACTTAATCCTCATACTAAGCTTGTATTTTTTTTTTTTTAATGCAAACTCTTATTAATCCCCAGTTCTAGCCCAGTCTTGAAATTCTGGCCTGAGTTGAGGTCCTTCAATGCTGCAGGCAACAGTGTGGAGCTATACCTTCTGTCTGTCTCTTCCCCCTCCAGTGCTGAAATTCTTTAGGTTCCAAGTGAGTCTTGTGATGCTTAGTGCTGGAAGTTTGTGTACAGGTTTGGGGGCTCACCCTTCACTTCTTTGAAGGTATTGTCCGTGGGCCTGTGACGGACCAGCTGTGAACCAGATGCTGTGCTAATGTTCTTGATGCCTGTGAAGTGTGGGCTTGGATGGAATGTCTTGCTCTAACTCATTGGTAGACACTGAGAAGTTGCTTTGGCTGGGGTGAAGGAAGGGATAGGTACCTCTGTGGGCCTCGGGGAGTCCCTACATTTTGTGTTGGGACAGTAAGACACCGGATGCCAATGTTCAGATAATGACACTGACATGGTAACTTGATCTCCCATCCCCAGGTGACTGAGCAGGGACTGTACCTACATGAGGAGGAGGCCACAGTTGAGCAGGTGTGGTAGTCAGGCCTCTCCTAACTGTCTGCGTGAGGAGCAAGGGTGCAGTGAAACCACACATCTGGACCACTCTGTGGGTAGAAAGAAAAGTTTATTGGGGAAATCAATTTGCCTGGCCATCTTGCAAGAACAGAGAGCAGCAGCTTGGGAAACAGTGGATTTTATATGATGGTGGCAGGGGAGAGGTCTTTGAGCCCTTTGTTCAGATTGACCAGGAACTGGGTGCCCTTGCCTGGTGTAGTTGCCCTTTGGTGCACATAAGGAAGGTAATGGTTTTGCTGGTAAAGAGAAAACGACGTTACAAGATTCCTGAGGAATGCTGAGTTAGACTTCTGGTTAGCCAATAAGATGGAGTCCTTCTGTTTAGTACTTTGCCGTCTTGGGGGTGTCTTTTTTGGACCTCACACTTTCCCCATGGCTATTTCAGAGACATATGGGGAAATAAACTTCCCAGGGAGGTTGGATGCCTTTGTTGGTTGGTATCTTAAGCTGTGGCACTGGGGTGTCCCCCAGAATGTCTCACTCATTTCTGCAACCTCTTTTTTTTTTTAATTTTTAAAGATTTATTTATTAACATATAACATTCTGCCTCCACTATGCCTGTGTGCCAGAAGAGGGCACCAGATCTCAAGATAGATGGTTGTGAGCCACCATGTGGTTGCTAGGAATTGAACCCAGGACTTCTGGAAAAACAGCTGCTGCATTGGTGTGCCCAGGAGGGGAAGCCAGAACAGAATCTCAGACCCAGATATGCCCATGAAAGCTTCCTCCACCACCCTCAGTCAGCTTCCCGAATTTCTGCAGACCCTTCTAGAATAGCTTGGGTCCTCATGGGCTCCTTTCTTGTTGTCCCAGGCTCATTTTTAGACAGACAATTCCACCTTGATTAAGGAGCCTATGAGCTTGGGCCAGTCAGTGACCTCCAGGTGACACTGGTTGTGCTTGACAAACTGTGGTCTCACTATTCATTAGCTATGGGACTGGGTTTATAGAGTGCTTGCTTCTTGGGTGGCGGTCTGCTGTGTGTTACTGTCCCTACCCTGGCTGTGCGGTGCCCCAGGCTCTAGCTAGAGCTTGTAATTGTCACTTAGAATGATTTCTAAATCCTTGTGTTCTGTCCAGACGTTAAGCAGGGGTTGGATACTTCTTCCTGAGAGAGAAAATTTTGAAGTAATGTCTCCGGTGGGACAAACAGGGTAGGAAGTGATTGCGGCTTCTCCATTCTGTTATTGACTCCACTCATACTGTGTGAGGGGCTTGAGATGGCAGTGTGAGGCGAGGCTCAGAGCTTGAGGAGACAGGATGTCGGGACTGAGTGGTACCTTGTTTGCAAAGACCTTATCCCAGGCTTGTTTGTTACAGTGGGGATACCCTCCTCCCCCATCGTCTAGCATGGCTGTGGTCCCTGCCTGACTTCCTGAGCTGTCTCTGAGGGCTATGCAGCCACTGCTCTCTGACTTACCTCAAGCCTGAGGAGGGTGAGCTGACCCCATGCAGCTTCAGGGGAGCCCCACCCCCCCTCCAGACAGCTCTGGGACACTCTGCTCAAGAACATATGAGCCACATTCCAGGAACATTCCAAGTTTCCACACCGCCTGAAGTTTTAATGTCTGATTGTCTTGTTGAGCACAAGGTTCAGAGTGTCCAAGGTCTCCTAATGGGCATCATTTCAAAACGCATTAGTAGTCTCCCTGCAGCTCAGGACTCACAGTTCTCATTTACTCACCTCGAAGGCAGCGGCACTAAGGGAATTCTACACCCAAGACTGGCAGAGACTTCCCTCCTGCTGGTGACAGTGGGCAGTCCTCCGATCATCTAACAGGATGCCATGCCACTGTTTAGAAAATCACCCATGTGCTCCACCTTCTCAGAGCCTGCAGAGGTCTCATGAGCTCTATTTTAACACAAGTAAGCTGCGGGTCAGAGGGGTGAAGTGGCAATGTCAGGGTCACAGAGAAAGTTTCCAAACTAGAGCCCAAGTCTGTTTGGCTCTAAAGCAGTGCCTCTCCCCGAGTCTTCCCCCGGGAGAGGGGTGAGTTTACTATGTTTCCTGGACCTGGACCAGCCTTGAACTCAGATTTGCAGAAATTCTCCTGCCTCAGGCTCCTAGCTCATTATCTCAACTCTTTGCTTCCATGTTACAGTTTTTGCCAAAGTATAAGATTACAAGAGACAGACTCACTTTCATGACGTCAGATTGGGAGAGGGTGTCAGATAAATGGAACATTAGGAACAGTGAGATGTGCCCAGGGTGAAGTGTTCTGAGATGGGAACCCAGGATCCCAAAACTGGCTGCAGGAAGGTAACACGCAGTGTGAGGGAGGGGCTAGGTCCCGACAAGAGCTTAGAAGAGACAGGCTGAAGACAGGATGTTTGTGTGGGGGTGAGTGGGTGTTGGGGCTACATGGGAGAGGGTACCGGGTCATACCACAACATTTATCTAGGGATGGGACCACAGATGCCTCTTTAGAACACTTACGGCCCTGTTTTCTGTGAATGCTTTTATGTTTGCTTCCTTGATCTTAGAGAGTGTATGTCTGTGTATACGTACGTGTATGTGTGTGTGTGTGTATGCACATGGAGTCCAGAAGACAGCCTTCAGCACCATCTTCAAAATGTCCCTTGCCACCTTTGAGTTGGGGTCTCTCATTGGCCCAGAACTCACTCACTCAGGTCACCAACAAGTCCCTATGGATCCACCCGTCTCCATCTCCCTAGATCTGTTATTACAAGTGCATGTCACCATGCCCAACATTTTTACATGGGTTGCAGGTGTCAAGCACAGAGCTTTATGCTTGTAAGGCAAGTATTTTACTGGCTGAGCAATCCTCAAAGTCTTCATGGTGTATTTGTTCTTTTAAAAATATTTACCTTTATAGAAAATTATGTGTATATGTGTGTGCATGAGAATGCATGTGCCTGTGGAGGCCAGAACATCAGGTTCCCGTATGAGTTCTGCTGTGGGTACTGAGAACTGAACTGATGACATGTAAATACAATACGTGTTCTTAACTTCTGAGCTCTTTCCATTCCTCCTATGGTGGTATGCGCAGACATGTATATGCAAGAGTTTACTGGGGCTGGACTCACAGGTGGTGGTAAGCCATCTAAAGGTGCTGGGAACTGAACTTGGGTCCTCCACATGAATCTCCAGTTCTCTTAACCTCTGAGCCATGTCTCGAGCTGTTGTGGTGTCCCTTAAAACTGCTTTATAAGGTCCTGAAAGAGAGCAGCCTTCTACCTAGCAACCAACGCTGTTACCACTGATGTTTCCTATCTTGTAAGTCCCCTGGGTTGAGATGTGTGGTGCCTTAGGACACATTACTTCTCCCTGGGTCTTCGTGGGGATCTTTTACCTGCCACTAGCAGAGGGGGCACAGTGTGTAGTGAAGCCAAAGATCTAGACTGGCACAAGGACCTAAGTTTCTGGCTCAGTCCTTTGCTGAGGGCCTGTGCCAGCTGCTTGGCAAGATGGCTTTTATTTCTGAACCTGGCACTCTGTGCCAGGCCAGCACTGACTGACCTCACGTCTTTGGTTATTGTTTCTACAAAATACTGTTGTCCCTAAGGGCAGAACTATCACCAGCTTTTGGGTTCCCCATCTATTTACTGAGGGTGGAAGCTTCCCCCCCCCCCCCGCTTGTTACAAAGACTAAGTGAGAATCTGGAAATGGGCCCCCAAAACCGGTCCAGAGATAGAGGATTCAACACTTTTTGAGATTCCTCTTCCTGTCTCTCCTCTGGAGGAGTCAGGCCCTGGTCATCCCTTGAGTGCAAGGTCAATGGTGCCCGGCCTTGCATTTGTCAACAGAAACTCACCTTTGTTCTCTGGACCAGAAAAGCAGGCCTGGGACCTGCATGCTTGGGTCTCAGCGTTGAGCTTGGTGCTTTCAGAGCTGGCTCAGGACTTTGTGGGAGGGTAGGGTGGATGCTTCTGGCTGAGAGTAGTTGGCGTTCTTAGTACTGGCTTAAAAAGTATCTAAAAGTGTGCTGTGTGTACTCACTGCCCTTCCAGACTTGGCCTGCTGTTGTATTTGAGGCTTCATGAGGCAGACATCCTAATGTCATGGCTGGGGTGGGGGGTACCAAGCAGGGCACCCATGGGCTTGTTCTCTTCCCTACACAGTGAACGCAGATGTCTCCATGGAAGCTTGCTGTACAGAGGGAAATCAAATGGCTAACCAGCACAGAGACTGCTCACTGCCGTACACCTCAGAATCCGAGGAGTGCAGGTATGCGTGCTAGATGTCCGAGCTATGGATGGGGGAACTGTCTCCTCCCATCTGCTACCTCATCCTTTGTGCTTCTGAGCACATTGTCCTAGGCTGTTCTGTGCTCACGGGAGCATCTGTTGCTTTTCCTGGCCTGAGAAGTAAGATGATCCAGGTGTGTAGCTCTCTCTGTCTGTCACAGCTGTCCACCTCTGGACAAGTCAGCTTCCCAAGTAAAAGGAAGGTTTGTAGTAGACTGTCAGATGAGACCAAATGACATAAGCCTTCTTACAGACCCCAGACCCCAAGAACTGAAACGGTTCATCCACACAGCTCCTCTGCACACATCTTGTAAGCTCTCTCTACATTAAATCAGGCACTCACACAATTTGGGGAATGGAAAACCTTAGAAGAGACTACATTAATAGGTTATGTTGGTCATCATAAAAAATTAGCAAATCTTTACAAAGCACCTAGTGTCCTGCATGAAGGCATATGTGGAGCATGGGAAGAATGTCCAGGGAGAGAACAGCTAATAAGGATGCTCATGGGAAGGCTATGCAGGGTTACCAGTTAGCAGCAAGGCAGCCAGAATGTCTGAACAGAGCAGGGTAGCAGAACAGAAAGACACAAAGCCAGTGGGAGGGTAGGAGGTATAGGGGTGTGGGTGTGGGTGGTGCTCCTCATTGCCTCTGATAGTGTGACCATTTTAGAAACTGGACTGGGATCAGGGTAAGAATCTGATGGAGGCTTTGAGCATAAACTAGGGGGCAGCACATCTGTCCAGACTTGTCTTTGAAAGGGGACACTTTGAAAAGGAAGGTGGTTGACGGAGATGTAGAAGCTAAGGGACTAATAGGCTGTTTGAAGGACTAAGAGGTATGGAGGTGTCTGGGAGATGCGCAATAGACTGGGACTGGCTGTGGAAGGGAGTAGAGGCGGGGATCCAGCCAAGCAGTTGTTCCTGGCATAGTGTGGGATCCTGAGGGCTGTTGCCAGTAGCTCCAGAGATGTTCTTTGTATAGCTGAGCAGATGGGAAGGGATGCTGTTGAGAGAAGGCTGAGACTGGGGGAACATAGAATCAGCCAAGTTAGCCCTAAACACCCAGAAGTCCAAGTGGCTGTTGGTCTTGCTAGGAGTGTGGAGAGAGGCCAGATAGATGGAGGCGCAGTGGAGATGCTCAGAGGAGGAGAGAACTATGAGAGACAAACCCTTGGGCTCCACTCTAGGCACCCAATGAGTCCTCTTCCGTAAGTCTCACTGGGGCACCAGCGCTCCAGCCCTCACCAGGTTCAGACAGAGCGTAGAGGACTCCCATCCAGGAGGAGGGTTTGGGACAGGCAAGGTCGAGTTACCCTAGACTGGTTGGGTTTTTTTTGTTTTTTTCAGACTAGATTCCCTGGAGCCTTTGCAGGCTTGGGTACCCTAGCTGCCCCGAAGCAGGGGTGCAACTGGGTTGCCCTGTTCAATCTCCTTCCCCTTATGCAGCTCCCCAGGCAGCCTCCCAGCCAGGACAGAGTTTGTATCTCTACCCCCAGGGTGCTTGTGGAGACTAGGCAATTTGGCTTGCATGCCTGGAGTCCTCATGGCTGACTAGCACACAGTCAGGCTGCAGACAATAGTTCTTTGTAAAATGTGGTAAAAGTGCAATTAAACTCACCATCTTAATCCTGTGTGAGGGCACATACATACTGTTTGCCAGTTTGACTACTGTCTCTCTCTGAGACCCTAATCTTGCAAACGGAACCTCTGACTGACCCCACATCCCTTCAGCCCCTGGCTACCCTATCAGTTTCCTGTCCTTCAATTTGACCTCTCCTGTGTCTCTGTGGGACTGGCTTGTCTCATTTAGCCTTGGGCCCTGTAGCGTTCTCTGTGGTTGCTTATGTCAAGATTGCCTTTGGATTTTGAGACAGAATCATAGGATTGTGCTCACCCATCTGTTCCTCCGTTCACATTTAGGTTCCTTCCACATTTTGGCAAATGGTGTAGCCATGAACTTGGGCTGATCGGCATCTCTTGGAGGCTGTCTTAGGGTTTCTATTGCTTTGAAGAGACACCATGGCCACGGCAATTTTTATAAAGGAAACCACCTAATTGTGGCTGACTTACAGTTCAGAGGTTTAGTTCATTGTCATCAAAGAAGGAAACGTGGCAGCAGGCAGGCAGACATGATGCTGGAGAAGGAGCTGAGGGGTTTTACATTTTGACTCGCAGGCAGTAGGAAGTGGTGTGAGACACAGAGCATGGCTTGAGCATATATGAGATCTTAAAGGCAGGGCCACTGTCCATGGGCATAGGCAACCTGGCTAGCAGCAGAGGGAGGCAGGGAGGCCCTATCTTGTAAACAGCACAGGTTAGGTGGCTGTTTCTTCCCTCACTGGCTCTGGCTTTGGCTGGCTTTAGTCTGGGTGAGAGCCGCTCATGACCCCCTCCCTTCCCTGTTGTTGCCTATGGGGTTGGCCTTCTGGTCTCTGGGATGTCACAAAATGTGTTTCTGCCTGAGGAATAGACTCTGTTGGGTTTTAGTTCTACCTGAGCCCCAATTTTCTGAAGAGCTTTTTGTAGCCACGCCTGTGGGTGGCAGGAGCCTGGGGCTGGGCGTCCTGGTTGCCTCTGTCTTCCACTTTGGGGCCTTCAACAGTGTCCTAAGACTCTCCAAACTTTCCGTCTGAGCCTGAAAAGTGGAGCTGAGGTTGAGAAGAATTGAGCTAGGTGGGAGGAGGGAAGGGTGTAGCGGGAAGCTGCTTTGTTTGTAAATAAGGCGGAAGGTTCATAACCACCCTTAGCAAAAGGCTCTCAACTGTGCGCAGAGACACCACTCTGCATTTGGTCTTTCTAACTGAACACCCGCCAAGTGCTTCCTGTAGACCAGACACTGTGTGTCTCTTTCTCTGTGGGAGCTGGGATGTGGGGGATGCTTCACAGGACTTCATCCCTTTTCTTTGGGCTTCTGTTCTGAGTTTGGCTTCATCCAAGAGTCCTGGCGCAGCCTCTGCTCTGCCTGCAGGATGGTCCAGGAGCAATGTTGTCACAACCAGCTGGAGGAACTGCACTGTGCCACAGGCATCAACCTGGCCAATGAGCCAGGCGGCTGTGCCACACTCCCCAATTACAACAGTAGCCTCGAGACCGTATTTGTAAAGGTGAGTAAGGCTGACGGTCACCCAAGGCCACCATCCTCCCTGTTCACTCTCTTTATCTTGCCTTGGGAGCATCAGACCACCCAAGTGTCTTCCCCTTCTCATTTAATGGGTAAGTCCTACTAGCCAGACTTCCAGACAGGAAAAGGTGAGATGCTGAAGGCCTAGGGAAACAGAAGAGCCTGATGACTGCCCATGCCAGCCTTTAGACAGAAGGCAGAGGCAGAACAGGGGTCTTCTGGGGCCTTCAGAATCTTCTCAGTTCAGGGTAGGTATCCCTTACTGCCTATGAGGCCCAGATGCATCTCTGCTCCTCAGGTAAACTGAGGCTCTAAGATCACACCAGATCTACACTAGGGCCTCTGATAACATAGGATGTTGGAGTTCAGAGAGGCCCACTCTTTGGTGGCTTCTCAGCAGCCTTGTTGAGGACTACTCAGAGGAGATTCTCCATGGAACATAATCAGAATAAGTAGCAAGATCTCCTTTCCTGAATGCTCCTGGGGCCCCAGGTCCAGGCCAGGTTGCAGAGCTTACCATGGCTGTGGAAGTCTTGCATGTGTGCCTGGGAGGTGACACCAGCATCTTCAGGCTTGAATACAAATAGACCCAACAATCAAGCCCAGGAGAAAAACCAGGGGGGTGGGAAGCTGCGTTTGGAAATGATCCCTACTTCCTGGGTGACTGCCAGAGGTGTTGATGAAAATGGCTTCCTGGGGCACACCTGTCCCCATCAGGAAGGTGGTAGCGGAATCAAGGAGTGAAAATCTGATTGTAGTCTGGATTCTGGGAGGTGGCAGACTGCTCCTGCCTCCAGGGCTCTGCCTTGACAGTCATGGCTTATCAAGGCCATCGGGTGTTTACTGGGGGTGGGGCACTGGCATGGGGAAGTGATGGGGGGCTTGGAGTGATTGGCTCGCTTAAGGGATAGGTCAATCCAGACTTTGGGTATACAGTGGCCACCTCTCTGGGAAAGGCTGGGCTTTGCTTATGTTGTATGCCTGGCGGATGGCTGTGCCCCATCTCTAGATGTGAGGGAAGAGAAGTGTGATGTCAGAACATTCTAGCAAGAGAGGGAACAGATTACCTGGCTAAATTAATGAAGTGTATGTCTGGAAAAGATCACTTACACCCCAGAGGAGGGTGAGATCACAGCCTCTCTTTGTAGCAGCAGGAATGGGTAGGATGACATGGAAAAGACCCCTCAGCCTCCACAGCTTTGTGCTTTGGGCTTTTCAATATACTTCTGACATTTAGGTAAATTACCCATATCAGATGTTTTTTTTACTGACACCTGAGGATGTCATGTGTGTCCTTAGGGTTCTTGTAGAGTCTCAAAGGCCACTTGTTCAGCCCCCCTGTCTGGAATTTCTCTGTTTACAGAGGTGTTGCCACTGTTGCGTTCTGGGAAGGGCGGCCCAGATGCGGGGCCAGACCTGTGAGCCCAGTCTCATGATTAGCTACCAGTGTGGGCTGGTATTCCGAGCCTGCTGCGTGAAGGGCCAAGAGAGTTCAGACTTCCCTCGAAATGATGGTGGAGACCTTCAGGACCCAGGTAACTCCTCCCCTTTCTGGTGTGGAGCTGTATGTTAATATTCTTAAGGGTGTGTGTGTATTTATGACACCATTGGTTTATCCTTTCTGTAGATGTCACATTTCTTGAGTCTACCAATCACAGATTAAAAATATTACATGAAAGATTTTGAGTTTGAATACCAGCACCCACATACAAGTCAGACAAAGAGGCAATGCATCCTTAGCCCAGGGATTGGGGTACAGAGCAGAGAGGAAGATCCCTAGTACCTTAGCTCAGTGAGAGAACCTACCTCAAAACATAAGGAGAGAGCAATAGAGGAAGACACTAGATGTTGACCTGTGACCTCAGTATGTCCACGCACCACATGCTGGAAGAAAACGTTGGAGAAAATATATTGAATCTGTACTGGGTGTTTGCAGACATTTTTCTTCTTATTCTTTGAATAGAAATAACTATTTATGGGGTTGGAGAGATGGCTCAGCGGTTAAGAGCACCGTCTGCTCTTCCAGAGGACCCGGGTTCGATTCCCAGCACCCACATGGCAGCTAACAACTGTCTGTAGTTCCAGTTCCAGACAAACACCAAGGCAAATAAATAAATACACCAAGGCAAATAAATAAATAAAGGTTTAGAAATAACTATTTACATAGCATTAATATTACATTAAATATTAAAAAAATCTAGAAATGATTAAGGCGTATGGGGAGGATGTACATAGATTACAGACAGACATTACAGTATTTTATGTAAGAGACCTGAATGTCTGTGGGTTTAAAAAATTATTTTTATTTATTTTATCTTATGAATGTTTTGTCTACATTTATGTAAGGGCACCATGTGTATGCAGTGTCCATGGAAGCCAGAAGAGGCATTGGATCTTCTGGAACTGTAGTTACAGATGGTTGTGAGCTGCCACATGAGTGCTGGGACCAAACCTGGGTCCTGTGTAGAGACAGCATGTGTTCTTAGTTGCTGAGCCATCTCTTTAGCTCTGTGGGTTATAAAGCCACATACAAATTAATCCCCATGTGTACCAGCCTTTTTCATTTGGGCCACCAACCAGTTCCCAAAGCATGACCTGGAGACTTTTTATTAGTTATGAATGCTCAGCCTAGGCTCGTTTGTTTCTGGATGCCATATATATACATATATATATACATATATATATACATACATACACACACACATATATATATATCTTCAAAGGATCCTTTATTGACCAGAGCAAGACCATGGCGTGTGTGTATGTGTGTGTGTGTGTGTGTGTGTGTGTGTGTGTGTGTGTGTATGTGTGAAGATCTGGCAAGCAGTGATCCCTTTGCCTGCCCACCACCCCCATAGTTTTCCTGCTCCCTGAATATGGGAAGGAGGAATGGATACTTCACCTAGGCCACAAGGCAACATCCCCCTAGAGAGGGAGAAAAAGGTTCTTATTGTGGCCACTCCCTTCCCATCAGAAATCAACATTCTCACAAAGAAAACAAAATACAGAAATCAAAACATTTAAATATGAAAATCCAAAGGGAATTGAGTGGGGAGACAAAAGGAACTGGCGTTTGTTGGGAAGGGTCTGGGGTATGAGGCTCACACAGTGAATTTGCAGTGACACAGTTCCTTGTAGATCTGCTGCCTCTGAAGTTTGGGCATGTCTTGCTGGGTGAAGCTGAATGGCTGAGGCAGGGCCAGATGCTTGCAATACTGTAACACAAAGGCACCACAATCACTGTCATTATCCTGCCTGACCACATTCATTTTGAAGTAACCTTTCCAGCCCTGGTGGAAATCCAGTTGATCTTTTCTTACTGCCTCTTTTTTTAATTTTGATTTAGCTTTATTTATGTGCATTGGTATGAAGGTGTCAGATCTCTGAAGCTGGAGTTACAGACAGTTGTGAGCTGCCATGCGGGTGCTGGGAATCGAACCTGGATCCTCTGGGAGAACAGCCAATTCTCCTAACCCCTGAGTCATCTCTCCAGCCCCACCGCCTCTTTTTATAATTAGCCTGTTTCTTCATCCACCTTTTGCCTCGGGACTTTTTTGCTTTTCTTTCTGTGTGTCTTACTCTGTGTCTGCTGGCTGGGCCCAGGTATCTCCTCTCCCTCATTCTCTTCTTCTTTAGCCTAGATTTCTTTTCCTGTTTAATTCCCTCTGCCCACCAGCCCCACCTGTCCTTACTCCTGCCTGGTGATTGGTGATTCAGCTCCTTATTAGACCAATCAGGCGTCTTGGCAGGCAAGATGAAATAGCAACACATCTTTTCATAATTAAACAAATACAGCATAAACAAATGTAACACACCTTTACAGTAATATTATGCTGCATGAACAAATGTAATACATCTTTATGTAGTTAGATATTCCACAATACTCATGGACACCAAAGGACAGCTATGTGTAGAAAGATAAATGATTGATTGGGGTTGGAGGGCAGGTCTCTGAGCCAGAGCCCCAGGGAAGAGCTGACATGGCTCAAGTCCAAAGGTTTGAACAGAATTCTTGCTGGCAGAATTCTCTTCTTCAACCTCCAGCTGGTTAAGGAAGCTCACTTAACATTCAGGAGGGCCACCATTTGCTCATCTCCATCAGACTAAAATACTAAGCTCACCTCAAAGACCACCTTCATAATGACATCCCATTAAGTTAACTACCATAACTGTGAGATCGGATGGGCCGAATACTCTGCAGGCATCTGGCTCCATGAGTGTCTTGCCTTCGAGACTTCACCTAGCCCTGGTCACAGCCCCAACTGGCCTTTGATCTGATTCTTCTGTGAGGATCTTAGGGTTCATGACCAACAATGGGAGGGAGAACTTGGTCTTTTTAGTCTCTGGACCAGTGTGGGCCAGTGTGAGCTAGTAGCTGGGTACTTTTGCATTCAAGTAGCTGGCTCTTTCTCAGAGGAGTGTAGGACCCCAGAAGCAGCTCCTAGACATCTTGAAGCTTCAGTTACAAGGTCTCCCTCACCCCATTGCCTACAGCCAGATGTACTTGAAGCCCTGAGAGGCATGGCTCTGTGATGTAGAGATTTTTTTAGGTTTTTAAAAAATATTTATTTTTATGTGTCTGAATCCTTGTATATACATGTATTATACCATGTGTCTTTGAAGATCAGAAGGGTGCTCTTAGAGGTCAGAGGAGGGATTTGGAGCACCTGAGACTTGATTTACTGATGGTTGTGAGCCAGTTGTGGATGCTGGGAACTGAACCCAGGTCCTCTGCAAGAGCACATGTTTTTTAACTGCTGAGCCGTCTCTCTAGCCCTGATTTTCAGGTTCTTTAATTCAGCCCCTGAGCCACATGGGGAGCCCTGGGAAGGTGCAGGCATCTGTCCACCATGCTTGCTGGGAATTTTATCTCATTCTCACATCTCTTAAGCTTTATGCTCACAGTCCAATATGCAATTCAGGCCATGTTTCAGGAGATCTTTTAAAGGCTTAACTGTTCCCTCAAGTGAAGGTACATTTAATAAAGATGAAAGAATGTAGTACATACAAATGGGCCTCCTGCCCAATGCTGACAAGAGAAGTACGTATATCTTCTCCTAAGATGAGATCAGATGCTGTTTGTGTGATCCTGCCTTCCCTTTCTAACCCTAGCTAAGATTCCTGATGATGAGGAACAAGAAGACCCATACCTGAATGACCGATGCCGAGGTGAGGCTGTGGGACCTGTGGGAGCCCTTTGATAGGCAGTTAACCAAGTCCAAGGGACAGTGCTAACTACAGCCAAGTCTCAGCTGGGAAGGACCTCTACTCTTCTGCCCCAGTGGCCCTCAGTCTTCTCTGAACCCTAAGTACTTAGAGCTGAGGGGTCTGTGTGGGACAGTGGCTTATGGAGGCAGGACCATGTGAGTCCTCTGAGCACTAACAAGCTTCCAGGCTCTGTAAAAGTGATGCTTCTTCAAGGCTGGGATGCCCCAGGAGAGTAGCTAGTTCTTGCCTTTGTACCCCTGGAACCACAATTGTTCCTTTAGAGTTGTGGTCTCCCAGGAGACTTTTGCACTTCTCACATCAGAGTACCCCTGCAGCTTTGTTTTTCTTGATTAAACCATTTTTTTTTTTTTTTCTTTGGGAACATTCTGGCACATCTAGCCTGGCAAGTCTGTTTCAGTTTCACCCTGTGATTGGGTGTTAATTACAGAGGCAGTTTAATCACAAGATGATGGTGTTAGTATACAGTGTCAGCCAGCACTGCGGGGGTGGGGGGAGAAAGAGGGAGGGGGAGGGGGGAGGGAGAAGAGCTTCAGGAAGCTAGATGTCCTCTCTGGGTGGTTCCAGATGATTGCTGAGAGAGTGATAGCTAGGAGGCAGCTTGGGAGTGTCTAACTTAGGAGGATGCATTAGCCAGGATGGTGAAGCCTGTGTGCCCTTGGTAGCTGACAAGGACAAAGGAAGAAGCTGCAGGCACAGGCCTGTCCCAGTGGGATTACACTTAAAAGAAATCCTGTGTCTGTTCTATAAAGAGTGTGGGTCATAGGGGAGGTGCCAGGTAGCAAGATGCTATACCCACAGTTGTGGCAGCACTTGGGCCTGGGCCACTTTTAGTGGGAATGGGAAGCTGAGAAAGCTTGAGCATTCCATGGGCTTGGATAGAGCCTGGCCTCCAGGTAGAGGCTGCTCCCTCAATCTCTTGTCAGTGAGCAGTATGCCTTTTCAGGTCCACTCTAACTACAGGAGCAGCATGTGTTACCTAGCTCGTCAGATCTCCGCTGTCTTCAATAGTCCCAGAGGTAGCCAGAGCCTAGGCCTGGGAATGCTCAGGGATCACATGTGGCTTTAGCAAGAAGCCTGTCTTCTGTGCCAGTACACCCTGAGAGGGTCTCCGAAGGTCTCTCAGTGTGCTCATTAGCTCCTGTGGGCTCTGATTGCAGGTGGTGGACCTTGTAAGCAGCAATGCCGTGATACTGGGGATGAGGTGGTCTGTTCTTGCTTTGTGGGTTACCAGCTGCAGTCGGATGGTGTCTCCTGTGAAGGTAACATCTGAGGGCTGGTCACTGTGCTTGGGAGCCTCTGCAGGAGGTCTGAGTAGGCCTGTGTGGCACAACCTTGGTCCCATTCGTGAAGGGAACTAGGGTCTTGCTTGCCAAGTTTGGGCTTTCCAAAAGAATATAGATACCAGTGTGGGAATGGGGCTGCATTGGGGTTCACCTGGGTTCTGGATTCAGGCCTTCAGCCTCTTCCCTTATTTAGGAGATGGAAATATTCCCTCCTTTGTGGAATTCTTGAAGATGCTGGGGCCTGGCACTTACTCAAAGTGATCTAAAATTTAACAGGGCCCTGCTCACATGTGCCCATCAGCTCAGTTTGACCGGGCAACTTGATGAGTGTAGGAAACCAGGTCTACCATGGCTCCTGGAACATTTCTTCTGCTCAAGCCTGAGGCTTGGTTATTTTTTCTGATTGCTTCTGCATCACCTTAATCTCTTTAGATATCAATGAGTGTATCACAGGCAGCCATAACTGCCGACTGGGAGAATCCTGCATCAATACAGTGGGCTCTTTCCGCTGCCAGCGGGACAGCAGCTGTGGGACAGGCTATGAGCTCACAGAGGATAATAACTGCAAAGGTACAGCTCACATCCACCTCTAGAAACCTCTCCTTCCCCAGATGTGGGCGTGGTATAGAGGGAAGGGTCCATTGGACTCTGTGGTACTGCCCCCATGTGGCTGGCTTGGGTACTGCAGGAGGAGGCGGTTAACCTCCTGGAAAGTGCACAGGGCAATTAAGGAAGAGCGAGTCTGTGATTGGCAGGTTTACTTTACTATGGTGCTGATGAGTTAATGATGCTAGCACATTTGACTTAGAAAGCTCAGAGCCTGATCCTTGACAAACAAGTCCAGGTCCTCACTTGTGTTTCCATACCAATAAAACCAAGCCAGCACTGGACCAGGCTTGGGTGAAGACTCTGGCACAGGTCTTGTGTAAAAATGTCAATCATTGAATTATGTGAGATGACCCAAGAGCCAGACGCCTTCTTCTGGCAGCCAAGTCCTTAAGCAATCCTGCTGCCCCACCCTGCCTGCACTGCTCCCTGGCTGAGCCTTTGGACTCCAGAGCCTGGGAATCAAGCCAGCTGAGTAGATGCACTTGAACCTTTGACAGCCATGAACTTCAAGGCAGGGCAATCTATCTTGTTCTCTCTTGATGTAACTATTGTTAATATTTGGAATATTGTGACGACCTCAGGATGAAAAGAATTGCAGAGTCTGTGTTTATTATCACTAAGATAATTGCTGCATGATCTAATCTAAACATGCATTTCTAAATGAGTGATAATACCTGCCAGGAGAATGCCTGGGTAATTTGTTAAATAACAAAAGTTTGCCTCATAAGTCAGGGAGGGAGAGTTGTGTTTATTTTATTTTATTTTATTTTAAGTCTTTAGCAATTTTTACACAGTTTGGCTCACTATAGGCCTTTTCGTAACACCCTCTCTGTTGAAATGTTTTTGGGGTTATAGTCTGAGAAATGAGCATTTTTAAACGTGCTTTCTTGTGATGTTGAAGTATTGTGAGACGCTTCTGGCGGGACCCTTGCTAACCATCTCCTTTTTTTATGATGCACCAGATATTGACGAGTGTGAGAGTGGTATTCATAACTGCCCCCCCGATTTTATCTGTCAGAATACTCTGGGATCCTTCCGTTGCAGACCCAAGCTGCAGTGCAAGAGCGGCTTTATACAGGATGCTCTAGGCAACTGCATTGGTAAGACACGCTGCCACTGGAGGGGATGGTCCACCTAGCAGAGGACAATCGGCATCAATCAGGGGTTGGCAAGATTTCTCAAAGGGCAGATAGCAGATGCCATAGGCATTGTGAGCCATGTCTGGGTCACAGTGACTCCACTGGGCAGTTACAGTCCAAAAGTTTCAGAGTAGGTACCATGTATTGGCATGGTATCTCAATAAAACTTTATTTATAAAACTACTGGCGGGCCAGTTTGGTCTAAGGTTGGCCTAAGAGTCTAACCCCCATGGTTTGGATGGAGTGTGGGTTTTAGAGTCAGAGACTCTTAGGTTTTAATTTAGTGTCCTAAGATTTGCTTTCTTCCTTGAAGCCTCAAGTGCGTCCCATATGTTGGGAGTGATTGTAACACTGGCTGAAAGAGTAGAAGCAAAGACTAAGGCTTTGTTTGCGATGGGACGGGTGCTTGGGAAGCAGCATTGGTGTGTGGTTGCTTTCTGCCACTTAGGCCTTTAGAAATTGTTTTACAGAAAATGGTTGAATTCACAGAGACAGAATAGAGGGGTGGTCACCAGGGGCCCAGGGATGGGGAGCTTGCGTTCACTGGAGATAGTTGCAGTCTGGATGATGAAGAGGCTCGGGGATGGATGGAGTGATAACAGAAGGGACCAGTAGGTAAAAGAGGAGATGATGTGAACCCAGTGTGACAATAAAGGTTCCGGGGACTCACCCCTTCTCTTCTGTTGTCTTGGTGCTGCTCTAGGGTACCCAGATCAGCCTGGTAGGCAGGAATGTCAAGCCTTTCCTTGAGGTCAGAGTCCTTTCCTCCTAGCTGCTGATGTTGATGGTTGGAACCCGGTCCCCCCTCTTCTCTCTTAAAGGAAAAGACTGGATACTGGTGTGCAGGCCACTCTCCTTTCTCTCTTGATTCTTAGATAACCTTGCCCTTGTCTTTTCTTTGAAATGAGATTGGAAGTTCATTTCCCTGTCTTACTACCGCAAGGTCGAATCTTTTAGGACAGGAGCTTCACCCCAGCCCCGTTCACATACCCTGGGTCTGAGCAGTGGGACCTTGGCTAGGCTGTGAGTTGGCCCCTTTCCAACCTCCTGAAATCAGAATGTCATCACTCAGCACACGTGCAGGAGGCAGGGTGGCTGTGACTCCCCTGAGGCAGGGAAGAAAGTGGATCCTGCCAAGACTTGCTCAGGGGGCGCTGGTGGGCTGCATCAGCTGAGGATGGAAACCTTGACTCAGGGCAAAATTGGCTCTGCTTTCCTCTGGGAGAAAATCTTTGCATGTCTTGGCATGCTCCAGGTTTCCCCCACAGAGTGCAGGGGCAGAGGTGCTCAGTGGACAATCCCTCTATATAACCGCCCCCCCCATACAACCAGGTCAGATCTAAACCCTGGAGGGACCCCAGGATGTTGGCAGATCTCAGCCTGGCAGCATCACCTCTGTGTAGGTCCACAGTGACACCAAGGAGCAGAGATGTTCAGCACAGAGACTCCATCTTCTAACTTGGCATGCAGGAAGTCTCCCTTTCACTTTCTGGTTACAATCAAGTTAAGGACTTATTCTCCTATATATTACCTCTTTTAGTGTAAAAACTAGCTGGTTACAAATCAGGAAAACCTAAGAGCAGAAAATCATGCTCTGCCTGCTGGGCCAGCCTCCAGGTGGGCAGGGCCACCCTTCTGGGCATTGCTTCCTCAATTTGTTTTTACATAGAAACAGAAAATGTTGGACAACTTGGTTTTCCCATCTTGACAACATGCTTAGAAATCATTCTGTGTCAGCATTTTTATTCTTGTTTAAAATAATAATATCGGCAGAAATAGCTCTCAGAAGAAAGGGTATGGAAATCAAGGGAAGAGCTGAGCACATCTTCCCGGCACTTACCGAATTTGAGGCAGGGGGAATAGAGTGAGCTGAAGCTGGTCTGGGAAACACCGACCCCAGGATCTACCTTCCCAGAACCCCACTTCTTTCCCATCTCAGTCCAAGGAAAGACAAACCCTGCCCCATCAGACAAGACAAAAGGCTGGGTGGAGGAAGCAGAGGTCACTTGTAACTTTGAGATTAACTCTTCAAGACTGTGAGGAAGTCTTTTCAGGGGTTTTTAATTCTTTTTCTTCACTCTCTACTTCATGTTTCTCTTTTTCCTTCATTCCCTTGTGTGTGTGTGTGTGTGTGTGTGTGTGTGTGTGTAAAGATCCTGGGCCTTCAAGTGTCCCAGCTGGTCTTAGAAGATTTGTAAGACAAAGCGAGCCAGGAATGGCAGCTGGGGTGCCTGTACTGGTGCCATGGAAACCCCATAAAGGAAGCACACATCTGCATATCCCCAGACCCCCGGCTGGCCTTTTCTATCTATTTGTATCTTTGTTGATCCACCTTTGATTTCATTCATCCATCGTCTGACTTTCTCAGAGCTCAGGCCAGGGCACTCTCTCTTCTGAGGAGCACACAATCCCAAGAGACACCAGTGCTACCAATAACAGTTTTGGGAAATCACACTGGGCAAGAGTACTCAGGCCTGAGGGCGTCACTACTGGCCACTGAGCTCATCACTGACACCAGGCAGGAGTTGCCAAGCTTTGTATAAAGGACTAAATGATGGATATCAACCTTCCAGCTGTCTGCTTTCTGTCGTAACCACCAGGCTCCTGTAGTGGCAATGCAAAAGCAACTGTAGACCGCATGTGAGGCAGCAGGCCTGGCTGGCTGCCAATAAAACTTTATTTACAAGAATAAGCAGTGGGCCAGATATGGCTAGAGGGGATCTTAAAGCCAGAGACTGGAAGTGATGATGAGGATGGATGCCAGGCCTTTAGACCTGGGCTTTCTTGCCCTCTCTGCCCCTTGTGAGCCTGAGGAGATACTTGCTCTCTCCAGGTCTGGGTTCCAAGTAGAACATACAGACAGAAATTCCGGCCAGCTCTGCCACTGCACTCTGAGGTGGTAACAGATGTGAATGCCCCTGTCAACTCTGAAGTGCTGCATTGTGTGTGTGTGGAGCCCCATTCCAGGGATGGGAAGGAGTCTGGGATGGCTCTTTAGACAGCCTGAGGGCTTGGCCATCATGGAGCAAGGCCTCTCTTTCTCACTTCAGCTGTGAATCTTCCATCATTGCTTCTTCCTGCTCTCCCTGACCCCAGTTTACCGTGTGAATGTGTGAATTAGGAAGCTCCTGGCTTTCTGAGAGCTAGATCCATTTAGACACGCCCTAGGAAGAGGTTTGGTTTTGGCAGAGAATTTGAGCATAAAGAGCAAACGGGTGTGTATCCCAGTGTTCCTTCAGTATTTGTGTGTGTCCATCAGTGGTGAATGGCTAGCGGTCCCCATGCTTTAGTTGTGGAAGGAGACCCCATTGGGGGGGGGTTCTGAGTGGCCTGAGTCTACCCAAATGGGAGACACAGGGAGGACTTTTCTGTGGAGAAGGTGATCAGAGGCATGGCTGTCACTGACTGGGGTGACCCCTGAGTGGCTGATCCAGGAGTTATAGATGTATTACTAGACCTTCCAAAGACTGGCCAGCTGAAGTAGACAGGGACTGTTCACCAGCCAGAGGAGCCTAGGGCCTCACTGTGGTCTGGGATGGTATGAAAGGTTGAGTACCCGTGTCTCCTTGGCATCAAGCTCAGGGCAGAGCCCTAGCTATCTGTGTGGGTCAGATGCATACAGGAAAGCCAAGTCAGCAGGTACCACAAAGATGGAGAAATTATGGTTGGAAGTAGAAGAAGAGGAGAGGGAGGAACCTGAGACTGCCTTGTCCTTTGACACCTGCCCTTGTGTGAGGCAGAAGGATCAGGGCCTGTTGGCCTTGCTGAGAGAAGGGCTGGCTCTTTTGGAGGTTCAGTGGCTGTGTTCATGATATTCTCTTTGTTTAACCATGCTGTATCTTGTCTCTTTTCTCTGTAGATATCAATGAGTGTTTAAGTATCAGTGCCCCATGCCCTATGGGGCAGACGTGCATCAATACAGAGGGCTCATACACATGTCAGAAGAATGTGCCCAACTGTGGCCGGGGCTATCATCTCAACGAAGAGGGAACTCGCTGTGTGGGTTGGTATCTCTCTCTCACACACATACACATACACATACACACACACTGAAATTTGGCTTTTCTATCTGTTTACACACACACACACACACACACACACACACACACACACACACACACACACGCATTCTGAAATTTGGCTTTTCTGTCTGTTTCCAGCATAGTCTTTTCCTTCTCTAGAAGAGAGAGTTGGTGCCTAAAATGAAGACATTCTGCCTGTCCATCCCTCCCATTGCCCTTCCCATTGCCTTTTGCTATTTTGCCCAGACTATTAACAGTAGCCCACCAACATTTCTAGCCTTGTCTTGAGTTTGCCCAGTGTTCTCAGGCTCCCTGATCACCGCCTTTTGATGGTTAAGGATGGATGATCACAATTCAGTTCTCCTAAACTGGTCACAGCAAATCTATTTTGCTGCTCCCCAGGGAACACAAGACCTCTGGATAATGTCTTGTTCATTCCCACTACGTACCTGCTCTTGTGTTGTTTGGGGCCAGGGCAGTCAGATGGCCTGGATACCTTGCCAGGAAAGGGGTCTTCCTCCCCACAACTCCTAGGCCATCCCAGCACCTCCCTGGGTACTCCCTGTATCATGGAGATCAGGACTGACTACTTGGTCAGTTGCTGTTCCGGATTGAGCCCAGCACATAGTAGATGCTCTGTGAAGAATAGGGTGCTGTTGGCAGTGTACACTAAAAGACTCTCTGTCTGTCTTCCTTTTTCCTTCACAAGATGTGGATGAGTGCTCACCCCCAGCAGAGCCCTGTGGAAAAGGACACCACTGCTTGAACTCCCCTGGCAGTTTCCGCTGCGAGTGCAAGGCTGGGTACTATTTTGATGGCATCAGCAGGACCTGTGTGGGTATGTGAATATCTTTCAGGCCCTAGGGGTCTTGGCCAGCTAACTCCACACAGGGCACCTGGGATGACTCTGTCCATACCATCATTCTCTCGGGAGGTCGCAATGTAGGCAGTCCCAGAGTGAAGTCTCAGTCAGGAGACGCTGTCTAAGTGTAACTCTGCCACCATGCTGGCCTCGGGCCACCATCAGGACACTAGGGGTGTCAGCATGCTTCCTCCTGCAACAGGTGTTCTGTTTGACCCCAGCCTCCAAGGGTTTCTAAGACTCTAGCCCAGGTCTGCAGCTAGCAAGATGTCCATGATTTGCTATGGACCTGTAGGGCTCCGGGGCTTGGGATGGCCAACTCTGTAAGGCATTCAGAACAAATGTAACCAGGAGTGTAGTCAAACCCTATCCAGCCAACACTCGCTGTTACCCAACCAGGATACGCAATGGAGGCTGATAGCTGCCCCTACTCCCACACCCCCAGCAAATCCCAGCAGACTCTGCTGTGGGTGGAAGAGCATCTGTGCAGATGCACCACATTTGTGAGAGCATAGGGCTTCACATAAACACAGTCAAGAGAGGCCTCAGCCCTTGCATCTGGGACATCAAGGGACTTAGAGGCAGAGGACCGCGAACTGCTACCATTGGCAGAATGGTGGGACATGGCCCTGCTCCAGTGGGCATGCTCTGAGCTGACTGCCCCTCTGTTTCAGACATCAATGAGTGCCAGCGCTATCCTGGGCGCCTGTGTGGCCACAAGTGCGAGAACACTCCAGGCTCTTACCACTGCAGCTGTTCTGCGGGTTTCCGGTTGTCTGTGGATGGCAGGTCTTGTGAAGGTGAGGTTGAGTCTCAGGCTGGCCAGTGGCACTAGCCATGTGTCTCCTCTGCTCACAGACTCTTTTGAAGTTTGATAGATATTTTAAGGATGCTAGAATCCTCACCTAGGGCCATGACTCTAAGCCAGAGGCAGTAATGCTGAAACTTGGCTAGCTCTCTGGCAGGGCTTGGTCAGTTGTTTGGGTTCATGAGTCTCAGTGTGCACAGATAATGGAGCGTCTTGTATTATCAGCTGTAGTTATTGTTCTTGGCTGTGCTTAGGTATCTGAGCCTCGTGTTTGGGTAATACTGAGGACATGGTGTGCTGAGGCCTGGCCAGCCTTGCCTCTATTATGCGTTATTAAGCACATGTACTATGGGTATAGCAAGATGTAGTTCCTGTTATCAGGGAGTTTGTTTATGATGTGATGGAAAAACCACACTGGACATAGATTGAGCAGGTGACCTGGGCAAGCATGTCAGGGGCCACAGATATGAAATACTAAATGAGAGGCTAATGGCCTATCCCTTTTGCCCTCTCATAAACAGAGTAAATGCATATAAGAAGAAATCTTTAAGCCAGAGCTTTGACAAGCTTTTTCTCCCCCAGTTGCGTGGTGACAGTACTCCACTCTGCTGTGGGATCACAAAAGGATCCATATGTCCTGCTCAAAGGTGTTCATAGCTATGTCCCAATAAAACTTTATTTACAAAAACAAGTAGAGAGCCAAATCTGGCCTGGAGTTTGCCCTCGGTAAAGGGAATTTGGTGACCAATAGCTGAGTTGCAAATAGCCCCAAAGTTCAGAGATTTAGGAGTATCAGGCTGTGTCACCTGTATCACCATCTAGAAGATGAAAGTGGAGAGGGTAGGAAAGATTTTCACCAAGAGCTGGATGTGGCTGTGGTCATGATGGTACTCTGGATATGTTATCATGCTGAACCCATGCCCTGTGGGGACAGGATTGAAGGGTGCCAAGCCTGGAGGCTGTCACGTAGCCTGCCAGGAGATGGTGTGGCCTCACACAAGCAGTAGCAGGGGTGAAGAAATTCCAGAGTTCTCACATGCAGTGGGCTGGATTGGAGGCCCTCTCTTCTTGGGCATCTCAGTTTTGCAAATTCAGACTTCACATAAGGGAGGTGATAAGGAACTATTCTGCTCACTGTTCTCTGTGTCCTCAGTCTGCTGTGAAGTCTGGAACTGAGGTGTGGCTCTGAGCTGTGGCCTTTCGGAATCTTTCTCTTCTAGATGTAAATGAGTGCCTCAGCAGCCCCTGCAGCCAGGAGTGTGCTAATGTCTACGGCTCCTACCAGTGTTATTGCCGGCGAGGCTACCAGCTCAGTGACACGGATGGTGTCACCTGCGAAGGTGAGGGCACTCTATGTCTCCGTGGGGAGCACCTTTCCACACACCGCACAGCAGCCTCTGGCTGCATTTCAGAATCTATGGCAGAGAGTGCCAGGATTTCTCCACCAGATAAGATTCCCATTTGCTCCCTGGGAGGTGGGACTGGATTCTTGCTTTTCCTCTGATAGGTCTTGAAGACCTTTTACTGTGATTGAGAATGAGGTTAGGAAAAGAACAAACCAGTCTATGGATTGCTCCTAAATACACTTGCTGTGGTGGTCACCCCTTCGTGTGCTGGCACTCCGGGCCACAGAGCACAGGGCTAGGCAGCAGTGTGTGTCATAGAGGTGAGGAGCGACCTGAGGACTACTTGACCCCAGAGACACTGCTCTACTCTGGCCTTTTGAGTTCCACCCTCAGCAGGCCTGACCATCATCTTCTCTGTCAAATGCAATACTCCCTCCAACTGTTTGGACAGCTCAACAGGATGACCGTTCAAGATCACCTGTAAACTTCAAGAACAAATCTTACTGATGTTATAACAAGCTGAGAACCCTCAGTTTCAGATCCAAAATATTCCGTGGAGGGGCACATGGGGTCCAACCCAGGCCCTTGCTCAGCAGATACTATTTCATTGAGTTATGTCCCCAGACCTAAATTCTGTATCTTTTTGAGTACAGTGTAACTCCACAGTGGAAAATTCTATACCATGAGTCACAGTCCTGTTTAGAAATGTCTTTAGTCTGTATGTATAAAACAGATGGATTTGGGATGTAGACTTGACTCTCATCCCCAAGATAACTTATTTATATAAGTGGCAATATCTGAGATACTTCTGGTCCCAAGCATTTCAGATGACACCACATGTGATGTGTGGTGAGTTTTGCTAGTTTGATGGACTGGTTAGGTTAGATGCTGTGTGTGTGTGTGTGTGTATGTATGTGTGTGTGAAGGTGATGTGTGTGTGTTATGTGTGTGTGTGTATGTGTGAAGGTGATGTGTGTGTATGTGTGTGTGAGCAAATTGCTCTCTAGTCTCTTTCCCTGTGTATACTTTACACCATACTATCTCTAGACTAACTATCCCTAGACTACTTCCATCCCTTTCCTGGGCCTCAGTTTCCCCTTCTGTAATGATGGTCTCTGGCCACCCTCAGTCCCAGGGCCTGGCTTGCCCTCTGCTGCTGTCCTCCCAGCCCAGCCTGGTCACCTAGGGCTGCCACTTGACCTAGCTGCAGCTATATGTGCCTGAACCAGAACTTAATCCTGAGGGAAGACCCTGACTTGATTTTTGCAGATATTGATGAGTGTGCCCTGCCCACTGGGGGTCACATCTGCTCCTACCGCTGCATCAACATCCCTGGAAGCTTCCAGTGCAGCTGCCCCTCATCTGGCTACAGACTAGCCCCCAATGGTCGAAACTGCCAAGGTGAGTGAGCAGACCCTCTACATTAGGGTCACCCATGTGTGTTACAAATCCTACAGTGTCAGGGGATAGAAATGTGCTTCCCAGATGCAGGGGCTGTACTATGGATGGGAATGATTTCAGAGAGTAAGGTGAGGTGTCCTGGTCTCCTACACTTAAGACATAGCTTATCCTCAGGGATGTCTGGACTCTGGGAATGCCCTGTCAGGTAAGAACACCTGAACTTTCCCACTTGGAAGAGTGACACAGGGACCCTGTCCTCAGCCTAGTCTAATTGTACATTCTCTCACCCAGTCACTGGACAGACAGGCTGGGTTACAGAAGTGAGAAAGTGTTGGGTGCCTCGGCTCCTGCAAAGGGCTAGCTGTGGTCTGCCATGAGAACCCAGAGGTCTCCGTATCTGGCGATTCCAATGGTTGTATTTAGGGAGCTAGGGTCAGCTTGTTTCCCTTTCCTAAGAACTTTCTGGGTTCCCCAGCATTCCATGTTCACTCATTTGCTTACCAACAGTGCTGAGGACAAGCATGTGAACAAATGACCCTGTGTATGCACTCTGGCTCTCACCAAGAGCTGTCCGAGGAGCAGATCACAGGCAAAGCTGTTCTGTCCATTCCCTTCTTCACAAGTCCCCATGAGCTGACAATCCAGAGGCTCCAAAGAATCCCAGGTCCTGCACATGAGGATGGTCACTAGTGACCCTGCACTGCAGGTGTAGAGAGGCTGATGAGCCAGCTTAGCTAAGTGCTGGGCACTAGGTTTGGGGAGTATGTGAACTGTGGGTAGTAATAGAGGAAGATTCCTGATGTTCTACACATTTGTACATTGACACCCCACACACACACACACACACACATATACGTGCATACCAACAACAACACCAATAAAGATGGCGGCCGGCCAAAGGCAGAGCCTGTGACAACATTCTCTGTAAGGGACCCACTCAACTTCTCTGTTGGACAGGATTTTTTTTTTTTTTTTAACTTCACCGTTCTGCTTTCTGCTCTCCTGGCCCAGCTTCCTCACCACAGACTGGAGTCCTGCCCAGAAGCAGCAAAAACACATTCCTGGGCTGGCGAGATGGCTCTTTGAATAAGGCTCTTATTGCCAGCCTGATGATTCCGAGTTCAATCCCTGTGACCCACATGGTGGAAAGAGCAGCAGGGTCTTCCAAGTTGACATCTGACCTCCTCACACATGCTGAGCCATATGACTACCTCCCCCTCCAAATAAAGAGGTTAAAAAAAAAATAACTAATATCAACAAAAACAAAATAAAAACACAAACCCACATTCCTGAGCTGTGATTGGCAAGGGTTGCTTTTACCAGTGACAATCAGACTCACAACACTTCTTAACAGCTAGCTCCTAGGCTTGGTGTTACCTCTGAACTCCACCTACTTGGAATTTCATGTAGGGGCTCCCCCACCTCTAGAGGCTTCAGATCTGTAGCGAGATCTCCAGGCTTGTCCCTGTGTGAGCAAGTTAGTCATCGCCATGAGACCCAAGGCAAGATGCATGGCTCCATTTTGTTTGCTCACTTTTCCTGACCCTCAGAATGTAGCCAGTCATGCATGAGGTCAGGGTGGCGTTCCTTGAGAGCCATGGAAAGGGGCTAGGTAGTTGGAGCACTGGACTCTCATGCCCACCTCCTGGGTTCAAAGCTCAGCTCTGTCACTTACATAGAGTATGTGGCTGTGACCAGGTTCCTGAAGCTCTGTGAACCTTCTCTAAGATGAGGATTGTAACAACACTTACATTGCCATCCATGCTGGTATTCCAGTTACCTTCACAAGGTGTCTGTTCTCATTGCACACCCTCACTCCAGGGATTGTGAATAAGCTAATTCTCTTATAACTCCATGTTTGCTCCCATGGAGGGCAAGGATGTTAATACACAGTTTGCATGGGTGGGGATGGCTTCCATGATTTTAGCCTATACCACACTGTCTCTGGGTCTCTACAGACATTGACGAGTGTGTGACTGGGATCCACAACTGTTCCATCAATGAGACTTGCTTCAACATCCAGGGCAGCTTCCGCTGTCTGTCCTTTGAATGTCCTGAGAACTATCGACGCTCTGCAGACACGTAAGTCCCGGGGGCCTGCTGTCATCTGTCTGTGTTAGGTTTCCTAAAGGCCCAGTTCTGGACATGAGCAGGTGGTTCACAAGCTGTGGCCTTAGTGTTCTCCTGTCCAGCCTTGAGAACCTGCTGATTCTTGGTTCTGAGGGCCATTGAGACTATCCTCAGGACCTCAGTCACTTCATCTGGAACATGCATTTGTGAGAACATGCTGACCCGGATGAGCAGGTGGCAATGTCACTGTCTTGGCCAAAATCCAGGATTCCAGGTGACTTTTAAAGGCCTCTACATTCCCTCTAGCTGGTGATGTGTGGGAACAGCATGGGATATCCTGTGTCCTTTACTTGAAACTGTGTGGCCATGTGTCCTTGTAAACTCCAATCACCATGTAAACTCTGCAGTGTCCAAGTACTCCCTCCTCAGGGAGTTCGGAGGACTCCCAGACCATGGTTCTTACTACAGACACCCTCATCTCAGTTCCATCCAGTGAACCTCCTTGACTGCTGTGGGAAAAGCTCCACTGTGGGAGTTCATTCCGGGAGTGTGGACAGATGACCTCCCCACCAGCCATGCAAGCATATGGCTGAGCAGCCTGAGTTTTCCATTGTGATCTCTTGACCTTGTGAATGCCTTTGGCTCTTGGCCAGCTATCCTTCCTGTTGAGTTCTCAGCATTTCCTTTTGATGATACTTCAGGTTCCAATGTTCAACATATGACCCAGGGGACAGCTCTTTGCGTTGTATATTCTGTCCAGCGTCTAGTTTGCCCCACCTTGGAAACCTTGAGTTTTTTCTGACATTAGGGATGCTTGCCTACCACCCTGTCCTTATCCCCCTGACTCCAGTTTCCCTAGTATGTTTTTAAATGTCGTCACAAACCTATCACCTTTCTTGATGCATTGATGCAGACCTGTAATCCCAGTACAAAGAGCAAAGGCTTGAGGATAGCCTGGGCTACATATTGAGACCCTGTCTCAGCACCAAGTATCTTGTTTCTTTCTATGTCTGGGTCAGGGAAAAGCTACTCTGGAAGTGGGTTTACAAATGTGTCCCATCCCCCAAGAGCTTATGAGTTGTGCAATAGCCTGGCTGTATACAGTGTCAGAGCTGTCCTGAGTCACCAAGAAAGCTATGCACTCTTGGTTTGAGGCTGTGTTCTGCCTCCCATTATAAGCGTCTGGATTCCAGAACCGGGCTGTGATTGCAATGATAACATCTAACTTCTGTGCAGCTGTCAGGCTGAAAGAGGAGGTTGACCTTGCTTGCTCAAGTGATTGCTAAGGTGAGGAAATCCAGACGCTGGTTGACTGTATACAGGCTCCCAGGTAGACAGTGGGTCATGGATGTCCTGCCTGTTGGGCCAGCTTCTAGAAATACATGCCGAGCAGTAAACAGCAGGATGCTGAGAGTGGAGAATGGCCAACCTGACCAGGGAGGGATGGGCAAGCAGGATGGTGTTGGCTAGGCTTAAGATCAGTGGGAGCTAAATTAAGCAGTGGGGGATATTGGGGACCTGCAAATAGTGAATGGGGTATCCTCAGGACACCTGGAGTGCATTTCCTTCCAGTGTGGGGTTGATGCACCAGGTCACTTCATCAAAACAGGCTGAGTGTGGACACAAGGATGAGGGAGGCAGAGAGTGGTGCTTCCACCCTGGGAAGATGGCTGTTTTCCTGACACTGTCTGTTGTCTCTGTAGCCAAGTGCCAAGGGGTGGGGAGTGGAATGGGGGAGGTGGAATCCTCTGTACTGAGGATCTGGGGAATCTGAAGGAAACCCCCTTGGAATGCTCCTCTTCCATGCAAAGACTCAAGCCTTGTGGAAATACTGAGATGTTTTAAAAAGACTCCAGTTTGGGAGGAAGGCTGAATTGGGTTTCAGATTTCTGGGTTTCTTAGAGCTCTTGTTCTTAGCTGTAAGATAGAATGGGGGGTGGTCTGCACGGTTCTCTGAGAATGACCCATGATTATGGGGTACAGCCTCCCTCTGCTTGTTTTACATAGACCTCACCGTAGGTCCTGTCCAGTGGGCAGGGACAGGCATTCCAGAACACACTCATTCCTGCAGGACTGTCGGGGTAAAGGGAAACTGGGTCTTCATTGGTTACGGTATGTTAATCTGGGAGGCCATGTGGAAGGACTCGGCTGCAGTGCAGAAAGGCTTGCCTTCTGGTCCTGGCCTTTCAAAGTGCTGTGGCCTTCCATCAGCCTTAGGCCACCTAGGGAAGGTGGTACAAGCTTTCTTGCTTGGTCAGGTATTGCTAATCAGGTGTAGCAAGCCCGGCTCAGTGTTGTGAACTGTGGTAGGGATGAGGGTGGTGGGCCATTGTTTACCTCAAGACACAAGTCGGAGGACAAAATTCTTTTTAAGAGATATTGTCGGTTTTGTTCTGCTGGTCAGTGGGTGACAGAGCTATATCTAAGGCCACTTGGCTCTGAGATGGCATGTGGAGGACATATGGTTATGACTTCCTGACAGCTGTACAGAAGTCTCTGGTTATAGCTCTCTTTTTGTATGGTCTCCATTAAGGAGATGTGGACAAGTTATGAGACCAGCGTTGGGGGAAGAATAAGTAGAGGCCCAGCCTGAGTCTCCAGTGGAAGATTCTAACCCCGATGCTCAAGTTAGCTAGGGGTAGTGTGCTAGTGAGAAGATGCTCACTTCCTCACACATCTCAGAGGAGAGGCTTTTATTCTACAACTCCAGTTTTTCCTCATCAGAAACCCAGGCCTCTTAATTCCCTGATTTTCAGAAAGGAGACCGTAGCTGGCGTAATGGCATCCATTTGTAATCTGACATTTGTAATCTCAGCATTGGTAGAGTATCAGCAAGAAGACCAAGGGTTCGGAGTTGTCTGGGGTACATGAGATCTTGTCTCAAAAAGAGACAAAGTGAATTGGGATAAGGAGATGGCATGGCAGGTAACATGCTTGCTGTACAAGTGTGAGGATTGGAATTTGGATCCTCCAGGAAAAAGTCAGGTGAGTGTAACAGCTCCTCTGTGGTCTCAGTGTGGAGGCAGTGGATTCTCAAAGCAAGCTGGTTACTTAAGCTGGCCAAACCAGCCTGCTCTGAATAAAGTGAGACACCCTGCCTCACTATATAAGTCAGAAATGGATTAGAAAAGATACTAGAGGGGCTGGAGAGATGGCTCAGCGGTTAAGAGCACCGTCTGCTCTTCCAGAGGACCCAGGTTCGATTCCCAGCACCCACATGGCAGCTCACAACTGTCTGTAGTTCCAGTTCCAGGCAAACACAAAGGCAAATAAATAAAAAATAGTGTTTTTTTTTTTTTTTAAAAAAAAAAAAAAGATACTAGATGGCAACCTTGGGCATCCGCATGCATGTACACACAAACATCTCATACATAGATATACAAAAGAACCAGTGGGTGGTTCTCCTGAGGCTCATACTTTACAAGGGCAGCTTGGTTTGGAACCATAGTGGGTACAATGTGGTAATCAATCTTCCTCCACCTTCTGGTCTCCCTCCCTCCGTCTCTGTCTCTGTCTTTGTCTCTCTCTGGGCCTCAAATTCCCTCTCACCTCAGGCAGCTTCCTTCTCTCTGATGATGCTTCTGGCTACCTAGCAACCTGACTCAGCAAGCTAGGTCATCAAATGAATCTTGTGGACATGCCAAGGTGCCGAAGGTCCTGACCTGGGATTGTCTGCTACTCCTGTGTTCAAGACTGTTTTGAGCATTCAGTGGGGCTGGATACATCTTCTTAGCCCCTCCATGGAGCCACAGATGGAGTATGGTTGTAAAAGCTGTCATCAAGCTGGGTAGCTTTGGGTACTATGACTTAGGAAAATGGTGTAAATGAAAAGCTATGGTCACAGAGGTCAAGAGGAACTTGGCCAGGTCCTGGGTTTCTCTCAGGAATAACAAAATGGCTAATGTGAAGGAAATGTCAACAGATGGTCACAGAGGTGGCCCAGCAGCCGTCTTCATGGCTTTTGTCTCTTATCTGTAATGGCTTCTGATCATTTTCACAGAACTGAGAGTACTACAATTAAAGATGTTGAACCAGAGAATTGGGGCGCATTGCACTGCAGTGCGTATGTGGGGAAGGAATGTATCTGTGGAAGCTGTGAGCCTGGTCCCTATGCTGGGCAGGTCCCTGGTCCAGCTCCCTTACTCTGTAATAGATTCAGTGATGACTGCCCCCACCAATTTGGATAATTCAGCTAACAGGTTTTATTGCTGTCCCTGGTCTGACCAGAAGTTTGCCACACATGGTGGTTATGACTTCTAGGATGTTTGATAAATTTGGAGCAGAGAAGGAAAATCAGGAACAAATAGACCTGTACAGTACACCATTTACAAAGTACAGTTGAACCCTGTGGTGTCACAGGGGATAAAGCCAAGAAGCCACTTTCCTACCAGGGAAGTGGGTGGCCTAAAAAGTCCCAGTCCAGGCACCTCTTTCTAGGGAGGGCTTGGGTTCTCTTCTGATGGATGGCGGTATCCGAATCTGTGGGATGGGATGGGTCATAGGAGCTGAATCAGGAGGACATCATGCATGTCTCACATTGTGATGCTTATTTGGCAACTCAAGATACCTAGTGTTTGGTCAGTAGAGGGCCCCACAGGATGAGTGAGAAAGCCAAATTTCACAAAGGAGACTCTAGCACCACCTGCTGGTCAGACCCATTCAGACTATTCCTGAAGCGCTTCAGTACGCCCTCCCCCTTATGAGTGAGTGCACGCATGCTGTGAGTGCTTGCATGTCCTCTGAAGGGAAACAGGATGACCTTGAAACTCAAATTTGCTGCTTACTGCCATTAACACCTCAGAGGAACATAACTCATGTACCCCAGTTGCCTCCCTGGGTCTCCACTGCCCTCCCTGCTCCCAATCATCAAAGGCTCTTAGTAGAGAGATCTCCTGGTCATGTGGAACACCCCCATTTGACCTGGCTGGTCCTTGGCATCTCTAGGGGTAGCTGCCTTTCATTAATGCCCATGCCCACTTTATTCCTTACTTCTGGCTCTGGGCTCTTCTTCCCAGGCTCTGCTCTCTTTAGTGTGTATGGTCTTCTCCTGTTATTGAGCCACGGATCTTACTTGAAGGGTTTTTTGTTAGAGTCAGAATGGCAAATAGTCAAGTGAGAGGCTTTCTAGCAGCTCTGATAAGCATCGGATAAGATGCAAACAAATGCCATGCATGAGAAATATCAAGTGTGATATAAACTAGGACACCGTAGACTTAAAAAGCCAAAGGAGAGATGTAATGGAAGACCAGGGGGAGAAAATACCCTTAAGTGGAGAATCCAAACCCAGTCACAGTGGCAGAACTTCCTGAGGCGGGCTTGGCCAAGTCCTGTGGGGCTTGACATCTTGGCTCTGCTTCTTTTTAAGGTCATGTCATACTGCCTTCAGAATGTGCTGGGCCTAGTGTTCAGGACATAGAATATAGTTCATTTTCTTGCCAAAATCCTGTCACAGATAATATATGTATTATCTGTCCCCATCCTGTTGTAGGAAGTTGGGGTCTGCAATTAAAAGTTACTAAGAGAACTTATCCTCTCTCTATCCCAAGAAGTCAGTTCCTGTCACAGGAAGTTAGGGACTGTGTCCACCCCACATTGTGTCACATTTTATCTTTATCTCTACTGCAAGGAAGTTAGTCTATGTCTCCATTCTGTTCTAGGAAGTGACAGTCCGTTGTCATCTCTACCACACAAGAACTTAGGGTCTTTTTCATCTATACCACATATAAGAAGTTAGAACTTGTCACAGGAAGTGAGAACCTATGTTCATCTCCACCACACAGGAAGTTAGGACCTGTCTCCATCGTATCACAGGAAGTGAGAACCTATGTTCACCTCCATCACACAGGAAGTTAAGACCTATCTTCATCCTGCCACAGGAAGTTCAGTCTTGTTACAAGCTATTAGAATCTATCATATCTCCATTCTGAGCCCCACTCCATCTCTGGATGAACGGGATGAGATGTCTATAGCTAAGTGACAAGGACTGGGGAGCTGATATCATTCCTAAGCATAGACGTGGCTTCTCCCCTCCCTCTGTAGTTTTCTCTGAACCTGTTTCCTCATCCGACAAATGGCACCCAAACCACCATCTTTAAACACTGGTAGTGATGGCACTTGGAAATCAGCCATGATGATTTCTGGATGATCTCTAGACCCACCCAGGAACCTTGGCCACTGTCTGAGTGAGACCCTTGCTGAGTGTGCCCAAAGTGGTTCTCTGCCTTGAAAAGGGGACACATCTCACCCTGGGTATGGCTTGACTTTACCCCCAGTTCTCCCAGAAGGTATAGGAAGAGACTGACACCTGAGTCTCAGCCTGGAGGTCTACAGCACCTCCCCCAGGTGAGTGAGGGTGCTCTTTGTGCTGGCTGCATTGGCCAGAGCGGTAGCAGGAGGCCCCACCCTGTGAGCCACGCTTGCCCACACTCTGTTGTTTCTCTGCTTGCTGAGGTGGCGCTAACCCTCTTCCTGTCTCTCTGTCCACTTGTCTTTCAGCCGCTGTGAGCGCTTGCCTTGCCATGAGAACCAGGAGTGCCCCAGGCTGCCTCTGAGAATAACCTACTACCATCTCTCTTTCCCCACCAACATTCAAGTGCCCGCAGTGGTTTTCCGAATGGGCCCTTCCAGTGCTGTCCCTGGGGACAGCATGCAGCTGGCCATCACCGCTGGCAATGAGGAGGGCTTTTTCACCACACGCAAGGTGAGCCACCACAGTGGGGTGGTGGCCCTCATCAAGCCCATCCCTGAACCCAGGGACTTGCTCCTGACCGTCAAGATGGATCTCTATCGCCACGGCACAGTCAGCTCCTTTGTGGCCAAGCTTTACATCTTTGTGTCTGCAGAGCTCTGAGCGCTTGCTTGAGCCCTGGGCACCTTCCTCCTGTCGCGTTTCCTTCCCTTGGGGTTCTAATAAAGTCCCAGTAGCCATCCCATATAGCGTGCCTCTTGTGCCTTGGTTTTATTTGACGTGGACAGGGGTTTCTGTGCTTTTTGCTTTTTCTCTGCTAGGGTAAGCTGAGTCCCTTTGAGAATTGTTTCCCTAACAGGTGACTAGGGAAAATAAGGTCTGGGTACCTGAGAACCCCAACAACAGAGCTCATTACTGCACTAACAGACATCCCAGACAAGGGAAGAATGGAGCTGATCCAAGTCTACACCTATGGCCTATCTCGTCCTGTTGTGTTGCCCCAAAGGGTAGCACTGATGGCTAAGAAAGGGACCTCACCCATAGAGGTGTGTGAGCTCTGCCTTGTGTGAGCTGTGCCTCTTCCATCCTTCAGCTACAGACCATCCCCACAAACGGGAAGGGCTTGGCTCTTATGACTTGACTGTGTGGCCAAACTAGCCTGGGGAAGTAGGCCTTCTCAGCACTGGGGTTCCTTATGGGATCACCAGGGCAGGTTATATGATTAACCCTCTATTCTGGGAAAACAGTAAACACAGTTGATACTTCTTGGATAAAGCTCTTAGCTAAAGGATAAATGAGCTCATTGGCTTTTACTGAACCCCAGTGCTGTGCAAGGGGAGGCAATGGCCAGCACTATTGTGATGCTTGCTAGGAACCATAAAGTATCTATCAGATACTCAGAGAGGGCGTTTGATTTGCCCAAGATCACACAGGTGGTATATGTACCCTGGCTCCATAGCTTCGCCTCTTCCATTCTGTCTCAGTCCCTCCCTCCGCTGTGAGTCCTGGTTGGTCCCCGTGCCTCTACCTTCTTCACCATGATTCCATTAAGCCATTTTTTTTGCTGACTTCCTGGCATTTATTCCACTCTCCCCATAGATCAGTCTCTGCTCAGAAACTGGACTGTTTTGAAGAATTTGCCTAAGATCCTTCAAGGCATCCATAGTTGCGACCTCTATTACATTCTTTTTAAAAAAATATGTATTTTATGTGTATGTGTGTTTTATCTGAATGTATGCACCTGCATTGAATGCATGCCTGCTGAGGCCAGAGAGGGTGCCAGATCCCCTGGAATTGGAGGTACCGACAGTGTGAGTCTCCATGTAAGTGCTGGGAACTAATCCTCAGTCCTCTGAAAAAGCACCCAGTGTTCTTAACCATTGAACCATCTCTCCTTTGTGGGATTTCAAGGGTGGGCACAACTTCATCTTAGTGTCACAATTCAGCCTGACCTCAGATTACTCTCCCCTTGCTCACTTCCCCTAAGCCCCATGTTATAATTTTATACCCTTAGCCTGAAAGCTGGTTAAATCTCAGATTAAGTGGGCTTTCCTCTCCAGACTGTATCAGTTAATTTTTTATACCAGAGGTTGGATAACTTCCTGAAGAAGGATGTTAAGCTTCTTGTTTGACTTCTAGCTATGATGATCCAAGGTCAAGAGTCTACATTCGATAATGGCCATTCTTGCTGAGAGAGTTCTGATAGGTCTCATGGTATTACCTGGAAAGAGATGACGCATGTATAAACATTGGTGTTGCTTATCTTACAATGTCTCTAGGTTCAGTTATGGGGCTCCACTGTTTAGGACTGTCTAATCCCAATCACCTTTCTTAGGCCCCCAATTCTAGATGTAGTTGGAGTGAGTGCCCACTCTCCTGATATAAGGTTTAAATGTCAACACATGAAGCCTTTGGGGGACCTCACTGTTAAGGGAGCTTTGCCCAACATCCCAGGTTATTCTCTCTCCATCTTTCTTGCTTATAACATTATCCTTATGGTGCTTAGAACAGCCTGAGATACCCATTTGCCTCTTTGAATTTGTCTTCCTCACCATCTAGGAGACTCTACAAAGGCAAAGACTGGGTCTGTCTCATTTGGTGACTGTCTGTGTCTCCTGGCAAGGTGCTCAGCATACACCAAGTACTCTGTGTCTGTCTAGAAAATGGTAGTTCCACCAATACTTGCTGTCTTAGGGTTTTTATTGCTGCAAAGAGACACCATGACTACAGCATGTTTTATAAAGGCTAGAATTTTATTGGGGCTGGCTTACAGCCCTGAGGTTTAGTCCATTATTGTCACGGTGGGAAGCATGAGGACATGCACACAGGCATGGTGCTTAAGAAGTAGCTGAGAGTTCTACTCTCATCTAAATGGCAGGCAGCAGGAAGAGAGAATGACACTGGGCCTGGCTTGAGGTTTTTAAACCCAAAAGCCCACCCCAGTGACACACTTCCTTCAACAAGCCACACCTTCTAATAACACTACTCCCTATGAGCCTGTGGGGGACCATTTTCATTCAAACCAACACACTGGCTTACATTTTCAGTCTTTCAGTGGATCTGAATGCTGGTGCTGTCTTGGAGCAGACCTGAAGAAAAGTGGGCAGGTTGAAATGAAGTAAAGGATTCTGAAGGATCTTCAGGGCTTCTTCTTACTTGTGAAGGGCTAGGGTATGCTTCCCACTGATGGAGGGGAATACAGTGTACAGTGGACTCTTTCTTGTACAGGGGCAGCCACCGTCTTGCTGCTTGACATGAACCCTTCTATCCAGCTCTCTCTGTCTCCTCCTCCATCACCCAGACCTTGTTCTGCTATGTGGGCATTGGGTTGCCTTCAAGTTGCCTATCTCCCAGAGTATGCACCATGTTGTAGCAGAGGATTCTGAAGAACTAGTCTCACTATCCTGTTTCTCCTTGGAACCTTCTCTGGGTCTCTTTTCTAAGCCATGAGGCCTAATACCCTTGAAAGATTTCTGTTCCTGGTGTGATCTGACCATTGCCTACCCTCTCAGCTGTAATTCCCATTCCCTGGCTCGTGCCCTTTGCTTGTGTCCTGGCCCATAGGACACCAGGCAGTTCCGTGCCGTTCCCTGAATATGTTGGCTCCTGGCCTCAGGCTGAGCTTGCTGCTTTCTGTAAACTGTGTTTCTTCTTACAAACTTCACTCAATAGTCACATGTTCAGTGAAGCCTTTCTTGGTTAGCATCCTTGGCCCTGGGCATCCTTCCTCAGAGCATTTATCCTGGTATCTTAAAGTTGTTAGCTGTTTTGTTGCACCTGCTAGGCTGTGGACTTTTGAATGAAGGGGTAGTGTCTGTGGTTAGTTTGGGAACCTTTGGGCTTTGGGCCTGAAGAAGCAACTCATTTAATAAGTGAGAAACTAAATTGGATGAGTGGATGGGAAAATAGATGATGGATGGATGGAGGGATGGGCGGACAGATGGATAGACAGACAGATGGATAGGTGGGTGGGTGGATGTTTGGATAGATGGATGAGAGAATGGATGAGTAGATGTATGATTAGATGTATGGATGGGTGGATAAAATGGAAGAATGGATGGTTGAAAGGGTAGGTGAGTGTGTAGGTGCCTTCATGGATGGATAGCATTTTCAAAGTTTAGTTCAAGTCTGTCCTCAGTGAAGCCAGCAAAGATCTATAAGGAACTTGATTCTAGTTGGAATGGAGAGTCCAAAGATTTTAGTCTGACAGTTATCATGGTCCAGATTATTCAGGCAAGGGGGTACTCATGGGCACAGGCTTTTTCAGGCAGGATAGGTGCTGCAGGGGTCTCAGAGGCTGCCTAACAACCTTCCATGGCTTACCACAGTCCCCTATACAGCATCTTCAAGGGTCTCCCTACCTCTGTTTGAACTCCTTCATGAAGCCCCTACCTCTTTGTGTGTGTGTGTGTGTGTGTGTGTGTGTGTGTGTGTGTGTGTGTGTGTACACAGAGTCACTGGATTTTCCCAAATCTGGAGTTACATGTGGCTTTAACCCACTCCACATGAGTTCTAGTTACTGAGCTCAGTCCTCTGGAAGAGCAGCTAGCACTCTAACCACTGAGCCATCTCACTAACCCACCACCACTTTTGGAAAGCTTTCCAGAACTGCAGAGCATTGTTCCCTGAGATCTCTCTGCTGAGAGACCAGATGGTGCCAGAGACACAAGAGAGGTCTCTGTGTCTCCTGTCTCCAGCACAAGCTCTGCCCTCTCAGAGCACCCAGGGCCACCTTGTAGACGCTTTGAAGGATCTGTAAAGTGACTTACGAGGCCATGTCTGGTATCTAGTTGGTGGGCTGTGAGCATCGGCTTCCCAGAGGGAGGTAGCCAAAGGTTTTTTTGGTTTAAGTGGGAGGTTAGGGCTCTTGGGGTTTGGATGTATCTGTTATTACTAATAGGAGAATCGACTTTGCCTCTAAGATTATCTCACCTTGTCAATGTGGTAAATCAAATACCCAAGGAGAAAAGATAAAGGTATTTATCAGTATTGTTATGATACATGGCACTCACAGTGATTCCAATGCTGTCCCAAGACCCTACTTCCACATAAGATCATTTGACTTGTCCAATTTCACCACACTGTGGGAATCAAACTGTCCATTTCCCTATTTCATGAGCAGGATACAGAAGCACACAGTTTAGGTAAACTGTTTTAAATCCCACTGCTGGTGTCTACCAAGGCCAGCATTGAAGCTTTGTCTTGAGCTGTACACCTAACAGGAAAAAGGAACATTCCTGAAATTAGATGGCTCTGAGGGTTTGTTCCCATTCTATGGTCCACAAGATCCGCAGTAAGATACTCTGTCAACAAAAGGAGGAGGCATTGTACAGTGGAACGGAGCACAACAGAGACAACATAGTAGTAGAGTCTGGAGAGATGACTGAGGGTTAAAAGCACTGGCTGGTCTTCCAGAGCACCCACATGCAGCTTACAACCAATTGTCACTCTAGTCTCTGAGGATCTGATGTCCCCTTGTGGCCGCCTTAGCCACAGCATGCATGCAGTGAACATAAATACATGCAGGCAAAACAACCATACACATAAAATAAAAAGGAATGGAAATTTTTAAATGCAGATGTATGTGCAGAATGAGCAGCCTGACAGATATAGGCAGAGTGACAGATACAGGCAGAGTTTTTGAGGTTCTCTGGATCCTACCCCCAAAACAGTCAGAACAACTGCACAGGAAAATTAAAAATCCATGGAAAGTATTTACTACTAAATAAAGCAATAAGACATCTCTATATACTACCTAAATATAAGTCAGGACCTCTGCATGTTGCTGGCATCTATGAAAAATGACTGGGAAAATACTGGAGAATCCCAATAGCCCCTGGATGCCCCTGGAAAGAGCAGTAGATTAATGTTGGGAGCTCAGAGGAACCAAGAGCTTCTTCTCACACACCGGCGGCCAAGGTGTGTGGGAGCCCACGGTAGTCCTGGCTTAGTTAGGCTGGAGCCTGGGTTCTGAGTTGCTAAGGCTTTCCTTAGTGGCTAGTCTCTTTAGGGAGAGCTTGTGGAAGCAATAGAAATTGATAGTGACAACAGACACCACTTAAGAGGAAGGTTCCAGGCTGTATGGAGGTATGTCAGAAAGGGGACCTCAGAAGCAGCAGACTAGGTTGTTCTAGGAGATCAGAAATGCAACTGTGAACTGTACTGGCTTTAAAATGCCAGGAAAGTGGGCCCACTGAAAAGCACCAAGGTCAGAGTCCATTTACTATAGTTTCTATAGCCAAGGTCTGTGAACTTGGTGGCTTATAGTAGGTGTCTGTGATTTCCCATGTGTTTGCTGCTCTCTTCTCCATTGGAAACGGAACACCTTTATCCTGGAGGGGAACAGTGGCTTGCTTGCCACCTTTGGCATTCCTTGGTTTATACTAACCTCCTTCCAGCTCTTTCTGTGCTATCAAACAGCATGTTCCTCATAGGTCTTTGTCTCTTCCTAGGAGGACATTATTCCTCCTGGATTGGGGGGGGTCTACCTGCTCTGCTGTGACCTCATCTTAGCTAATTACATCTGCAATGACCCTGCTTCCAAATAGGGTCATTTTCTGAGTTCCTTGGGACTGGTGCTTTGACTGGTCTTTGAAGGAATAACATCACAACGCCACCAAACTCACACCCTGAAGTTCTAACCTCAGTGTCCTTGAAGAACCAGTATGATGGCCCTTGAGTGTGGAAAGCTCATTTGGAAGACAAAACTCTAGTATTCAGCAACTCATAGTTCATACCTATCCTACTGGCATTTGCAAGAGAGTGGTCAGAGAGTGAGACCTTGTCTCCGGGGTCTCAAAATACAAAACCAACAAAAAACACAACCAACAACAACAACAACAAAAATCATAAAACTAAAAAAAAATAAAAAGACCAAAACATGGAAACAAATATGAATTAGAATTTAAAACATAGAAAACAGGATTATCAGTTTAATATGTCATTTTTTTTAAATGTTAAATTCTTTAATAAAAATAAACTATGAGAAATGGAAGAAAAAATTAAACGTTAAAGAGAAACAAGTTAGGAAAGGGAAAAAAATAATGTAAATGTTCTGGTTAGTACTATCAGTTTGACACAGTCTAGAATCGCCTGACAAAGATATCTCAGTTGAGTAGTTGTCTTCATCAAGTTAGTCTGTGATAGAAGAGAGCTTAGTGCACTGTGGGTGGCACAATTCCCTGGACAGGTGAATGGGATATATACAGCTGGGATGTATAGATAAGAAATCTGGCTGAGCATGAGTCTGTGAGTGAGCCAGCAAACAGCATTCCTCCCTGGTTCCTGTATCAACTTCCCCAATGATGGATGATTGCGTAAGCCGAATAACTTGCCCGACTCAAGTCACTTTTGGTCCTGATGTTGTATCATAGCAACAGAGAAGCAAAGTAGAACAATGAGAGGAAAGTCTTAAGGGAAAGTAACAAATATTCAAGGGACATAAAGCGGAGCCAACCTGTGGATAATAGGCCTCTTTGTATGCAGAGCAGATCCAGCATGCAGATGGCAGAGAACTCTGAAAGTATGCAGAGAGGTCCAGCAGACAGATAATGGGCATCTCTGAATTCCTGTTGCTTAAATAATGTCTGTGGTAACCCTAAACAGGAGGGAAAAAGTATTGTAAGTGATAACTGACCAAAAAAATTTCATAAATTAGAGATAAACTTTGACATAGGAAGAACACAGCACATACCGGAGATGAACTCAGAAAAGCTAATACAAAGACAGTCTTGTAAAATTATTGGACTTTATCAGACAGAATAAACCAACCAAACAAACTATAGACACCTAAGAAAAAATGTAAGTCAATCTTGTAGTGATTAGTTTTGATTACCACCTCAAGAAACACCTCAGGCATTAATGAAGAAGCCATTGGGGGCCATTTGAGAGGATTAATGGAGAATCAATGTGGGTGGTATCATTTCATGAGTTGGGGCCCTGGACTGAATAGGAAATATGACAAGAAAGGACCACATTCCCTTTTCTCTCTTTCCTGATCTACCCAGATGTGTGCAAGAAGCCTTAGCCCCTGTTTCCACAGCTGGGAACCACTGCCCCACAGGAGCCATACCAGCCCCACCTTGATGGTCTTTAGCCTCAAACCGTGAACTCAAATAAGACTAACATTCTTCAAACTGCTTCTTATGGGGTATTGAGAAAGCAATGCACAAAGACATACCTCTGTTATTCTCTCTGGCACAGAGAGATGGCACTAAGAAATTCTCCCATGAACCCATTTTCAGTTATCAAATAGCATCCACCCTTAAACTGGGGGAAACAGCATCATTTGATTGCTCAAATGGAAAACCTAGCGGGTTTGGTAGAAGAGCTTGGAGCAAGGAGTAGTCTCCTAAGCCCATCAATCAACTGATGAGGTTCAAACCGTCTTCCAGTTCCAGATCATTATCCCAGTGATCACCCCTGGAGCTTAGACAGTCCAGAGCTAACAAGAGTTCACTTAGCCAGAGGTATTCACTTGTGCTCCAGACCTGCTAAGTCACCTCCATACTTGGTTTTTCTGTATCTCTGCATAGGTAATAAGTACTTGAGTATGGGTCCCTGCATGCAACTTGTTTGTTGTTGTTACTTATCTAAATAACTATTGGGTGTGTGTGTGTGTGTGTGTGTGTGTGTGTGTGTGTATGTGTGTGTGTGTGTGGAGAGAGAGAGAGAGAGAGAGAGAGAGAGAGAGAGAGAGAGAGAGTTTTCTTAGCCTGGTAGCCCACCCACTGCCTTTGGCCAATCAACTTTTATTAACCCCATAGGTGGGACAAATACTTACAATGACAGGAAACAGGAGCAACATAACATAATCCCACTATAACTGTTCTTTCAGGAGACTCAGGTTCAATTTCCAGCACCCACATGGCAGTTCACAACTATCTGTGACTCCATTTCCAGGGGATCTGACACCCTCATACAGATATACATGAAGGCAAAAACATCAGTGCATATAAATTTGTAAACTATTTTTTAAAGAAGAAAATGAAGCAATGTCTTTAGGATAATTACGAAATGAAAGCCAAGGATTTTATACCCAGCAAAACTGACAAAGAGTGTGTGCTGTTATGAACATGCTCACACTGAACCACAACTGTGGCATTACATGTAGGAGACTGTTAGAGGGAAAGCAGAATACTATTATTTGCAGCTCAGACTATGCAGACATAGTGTTTTTATTTAAACTGAGTAGAAGAAGAGCATATTAGAGAAATTACTTACAGTGATTGATGGGTGATGGGCATTTTAGTATGGTTATTCTAAGACTACTCTGTATGAAACGTAGGATCAGTCAGATGGACTATTGTGAGAGGCTCTGTGTCCATAAACTCAGGATTGTGATGTAGAACAAAAATTATCTCCTTAGCTCCTGGAGAAGAAATGTGTAAACTTTGTTTTGAATTGTAAATATTAGTATGAACTCACAGTATATTTCCTTTTTTATAACATTTATTTAGAGGCGCTCAAAGGACAAGTGATAGAAGCTGATTCTCCTTTTCTACTGTATAGGTTCCCAGGACCAGACTTGGATCATCAGGCTTTGCAGCAAATCTTTCACTAGCTGAACCATCTCATCAGCCACCGGTGTTGAATTTTATTTTTTAGATGTCCACTGGTGATGCTTGGAAACAGTGGCCATCCCAGATACTCTGGGCATTGCTGCTATCCAGATTTTGATTCTGAATCACTGTTTCCCACAAACCCCAGTTAGACAAACCCAGGACTTGCTGGAGAAGTGACTCCAGTGAGTAGCAAAGCACCCTTAATGAGACAGTACTATGTTCTACCCCATAGCTACGGAGCTATGGAAGCATGAGGAACCCCATAGCCACTTTTCCTCTCTGGCCAGGAAGGAAGTTTCAACAAAGGTCCAAAATGGCAGTGGACCAAACCTCATCAGATTGGATTGCATCACAAGTTTACCCCAATTTTTCTTCTTTCCTCAAAATCCTTTCAAGAATAATAGAAAGCCAAAAAGTTCATCATACGGACACCTGTTTGTATTAGTTACTGTCTCAAATTCCTAACAAGGAACAGCTGAGTGAAAGAGAGGGCGTTTATTTCATGGTTTGAGGGTTCAGTCCATCATGGCGGGTGTGATAGCAAGTGCAGCTCTTGGTTGGGATAGGGAGATGAGGCAAATGGCACTCTTCCTGGCAGTTCAGAAAACCGGACAGGAAGTGGCCAGTCATAAATCCCAAACCCCTACCCATTACCCACTTCCTCCCACTGGACTCCAATGCCAAAAGCAGTGGTTTTCAACCCTCCTAATGCTGTGACCTTTTAATGTAGTTCCTTTGATACATGTTATACTGACTCCCCAACCATAAAATTATTTTGTTGTTACTTCATAACTGTAACTTTGCTACTGGTATGAATTGTAATATAAATATATGATATACAGGATATCTGATGTATGACCTACAGGTTGAGAAGCACTGCCCTGAAGGTTTCTTAACCTTTCAAAACAGTGCTGCTAGCTTGGGATCAATTGATCAAACCCATAAGCCTAAGGGGAGCATTTTATATCCAAGCTGTAACACTGGTTAGTCTCGGATAGAACTGGACCTAGCATGCATGTACCTCTTTGTAACCGCATAAAACAGTAGCATGTATGAGACTGCTTCCCTGCACAGAAGGCCCAGCCAGTGAATGAAAGTGAAGTGTTGGCAATTTTTTCATCTCCAAGATACAGTCAATGGTGTCTTAGTTAGGTTTCTATTGCTCTATTGCTGTGATATGAAACTATGACCAAAAGGAACTTGAGAAGAAAAGAGATTATTTCACCTTACAGGTTATCGTCCATCATGATGGGAATTCAGGGCAGGAGCTCAAGGCAGGAACTGAAGCAGAGGCCACAGAGAAATGCTGCTTATTGGTTCTCTCTCTCTCTCTCTCTCTCTCTCTCTCTATATATATATATATATATATATATATATATATATGTCTTGCTCAACTTACTTTCTTATATTACCCAGGACCAGCTGTACATGATACCAAACACCTTAAATCGCAGAATTCCAGAAGCAGGTGAATCTCTCTGAGTTCAAGGCCAACTTAGTCTCCATGCTGAGTTCCAGAATAGCCAGGGCTATGTCTCAAACACACACAGACACACACACACACAGACACACACACACAGAGACACACACACACACACAAAACAAACAGGATATCACCAGGACCACTTGCCTAAGGGTAACAAGACCCTTAGTGGGCTGGGCCTTCCCACATCAATCATTAATCAAGAAAATGCCCCACAGAGTTGCCACCATGACAGTTTGATGGGGGCATTTTCTCAACTGAGATTCTTTCTTCCCAGATGACTCTAGTTAGTGACAAGTAGACAAATCTAACTAGGACAGTGGGTGTGGGCCCTGAACACCAACAGCTGTGAGTATTACAGAAAGACCATGAACCACATGACCTGATAGGAGACATTCCTCCTCTGTCATCTTACCAGTGAGACCGGACCTCTGCAGAATGCAGCACCAACATAGGGGAATTCAGAGGACAGAGGAGCACTCTGTACCACACCACAAGGATGCAGGCAGCCAACTCCTGACTATGGAACTCTGTAGGCAGATAATAATCACAGGGACATGGATTGATATTTTAATATTTATTTAAAGCAACTTATGATAGTAGAAGGAGAGAATGCTGGATTGATCCACTCATCCAGACAGAAAGGTTCTTCCTTCCAGGCAGTGGATAAGCAAAGAGATGCTGTGGTCATGGCCTTGATCTTGTAGCTGTTTCTGGCCATGCCCCAAGGCTACAGCTCTGAAGGTCATAGGTGAACCCCAAACCTGCGCTGGCCTAGAGGCCACGCTCTGAGGTCAGAGGGTTTCTTGAGTCTCACTACATCGCCTCCTTTTGTCTTAATAAGAAAGTTCTAAACCTATCTATAAAACTATATATATATACATATATATGTATATATATATATACAATAGAACCAATTATCAAACAATGTTTAGAAGAGAGAAAGTAGAGTCATAAACAAAGTAAAACTACAACTAAAAGAACAACAAACACAAAACATATTAAATATCTAAAATACTGATGAATGGCAAGATACAGAGATTACTCTAAAGCTGTCTATCTTGAACAATAAGAATCTAGTATTTAAATGCTGTTAAGCTGAGATAGGAAAGGATCATAACTAAAGCTGTCTAATCTTTAACTCCATCAAAGATTTGGGAAGGAAAATATATTACCTAAGTAAGCTGGAAGTACAATTGAGCAACTACTGAAATTCAGTAAGAGAATTTATTAAGAGAAGGCAGCAACAGTCAGCTGCCTGGACAGTCATTCACAGCTTTTTTGTAAAGTTGGAACATCTAATTTTTTTGGCTATAGGCCTAGGATACTTGACAGATTTTTTTTTTTTAAGAGGCAGAGTATTTTGAGAAACTGACTTGTCTTGTCTTGGCAGGCTTTAGTGGTCTTTTATCTTTTGTCATGGTAGTCTAGATTGGATGGCATGCTTACTATCAGCAGTCAAGACAAGGGCAGTTCTTTGCCCAACAGGCCATTATCTGTCAGAGAAGACAAACTCCATGTGAATGTTTGGATCTTTGATGCCCAACATCATCTCAGGAAAGAAATATTGCTGCCAGAAGCAATCATGTCTCTCAAGCTGAATTCTGAGTAGCAAAACATTTAAATGTCATATTTTTTAGGTCTATGAAGTGTTTGAAGACTCCTGTCTATCTGACATATTTTACTATTTATCTGAAAGGCTTAAAGAACATGACTGGTACATGGCAAACATAGGTAACTGTGACCTGTAATTTTTATTATCTTAAAAACTAGAGCTTATATTATAAAAGTAGACAATCTATAAACAGATGTATAATTTTGGGACAATGACTTTAAGTATGACAATGTATAGTGCAAAATGACAACAGTATCTTAAATATGTATCATTATACAAAATACCTTAAACAGAGGTAGAATATATATATTTTGACTAGTATAATTAAACAGAGGTAGAAATTGCATAGTGGAAATGACAACAATATGCTTAACATCCACTAATGTACAAAATATTTTGAACAGAGGTAGAAGCATGTGCAAAATATGACAAGTGCAGATTTAATTTTGTATCAATATACAAATAGATTTAATTTAATTTAAATAGGCATATAAAATAATTTTATAGGCTGAAATGTCCCAGATTCCTTCTCTGACTGCGTGAAAAATGAAAGGATGGAGGAAAAACTGTCAATCAAAAGGAACTTAGTTCATTATTGGCTAGAAATACACACTGTGGGAAGGAGCTTGAAGAAACCCAGCAGGGATTTGCTATGGGCCCAGGTGAGGGGTTAGCCTTGGGATAAAGGAGGGTTGATATTGGTCTGGTGCAAATAAGGTGGCCTCAGGCAGTTGGCGAAGGTTTCTTTCTTTATGTAAATTTTTTTGAGAGTCTCACTATATAGACCAGGCTGGCCTTGAACTTATAATCCTTCTGCCTCAACCTCCTGACATGGCTGATAATTATAAAGATGTTTGCCTTACAATAAATAACTCATTTTGTATTGTGTTCATATGTTTTTTTTTATTTTATATATATGTGTATTTGTGCATATGTGTGTACACATGTGCCCTGTGGAGGCCAGAGGACAACTTTGGGTGTTGTTCCCCAGACACTGGCCCCCTTTTAATTTTAATTTAATTTTATGTATATGGATATTTTCCTTGTCTATGCACCAGTGTGTGTAGTACCCAACAGAGGCCAAAAGACAGTGTTGTATTTCTTGGGTCTGGCATTACAGACAGCTGTGAACCAGCTGCCTTATGGATTGTCTGAAAGAGCGAACATTGCAGTTAGCTGATGGGCCATCTCTCCAACCTTGTGTTTTATTTCATGGTAAATAAAATATTTAAGAACAGTCTAGCGCTGTGCCTGGAACACGGGCTTACAGTTAATGTCAGCCTTTTCCTTCCCATCACTTGGTGGGATGTATGGATTGGACTTCTCTGTGATGGATACTGAGCTCAGCAGTTTATATACCCTTCCCCCAAACCCTGCAAGCTACCCAGTTGTTGATTCCCAGGATGAAGGACCCTGACACGCTTGTTTTCTTTGATATCCATGTCACCTGGTTTCCTTAGCTACTCAGTACTGTTGTTGAACAACTGAAAAGTGAACATGTTTTTCAGTGGTAGACTAATGCCCACTTGGTACCAGGGGCAAATTTCAAGTTGTGCACATTAGTAGCTAAGCCAGATTGTGTCCCATTTCATATGAAGAACCATGCACAGATCCTTACACCACAGTCTGGCCACAGAGGCCTTTGTTAGGCACTGATAGAACCGCCTCTGGGCCACCCCCTACTTGTCCCCATGAGAGCCATGGTCTTGGCTTTGCAGTCAACCTTCCTGTGCTGTTTTTCTGCAGTTTCCGCCAAGGGAAAACAGACACTGTTCGCTGCATCAAGTCTTGCCGTCCCCTGGATGAGGCTTGCATACGAGACCCTGTGCACACCGTCTCCCACACCGTTGTCTCTCTACCCACCTTCCGAGAGTTCAACCGTCCTGAGGGTGCGTAGATCAAGTTGAAGATCCCAGAACATGCTTCCGAGCCTCATTCTGATTGAGCAGAGGGCCTGACCTGCAGGAGCCCTTCCTTGTAGGATTGGTGGGGATAGGATACATAGCTTTCTCACCAGGGTTTCTCAACATCACAGTTTCTCTGTGTTCAGCAGTCCCTTCTGATGGATGTCGTGCCTGTAAATAGTGTTCAGTGTTGATTCAAGGCTGAACACTGGGGAGTCTCAGAGAACATCCTGAGGGAAGTAGATAGGAGGTGATTGGTCAAAAATTTGGAGAAAGAAGAAACCTGCCATCAGATCATGTTCAGAGCTTGAAAGATCTGTGCGGAGGTGATTGGGGAGCAGTGCAGGCATTGAAGACCAAGACACACTGATAAAGCTGTGGAAGGATGAGCAGAAGCCTAAGCCTGAAGCTGAGGCTTCACCCCAAGGTTCAGAGAACTGTTGAGAGGTTCTAATAGATGAGGTTGGCATGCCAAAACTTCTTAGTGAATGGGGCAGATAGATAGAGTACCTGATTGGAAACAGTGACCCTATGAGTAACATGACAATTCTGTGTCCTTCCTGGTTCTCTAAGGGCATGGCAGCCCTCATTTCCTGAGTCAGACTAGGGTTGCATGCTCCTAGGTGAACTCTTAATGTCCCACTCTGGGGTGTGTAGCTGTGGGCTTCTCTGGTCCCCAGGTAACTTATTCTTTCTTATATATGGAGTCTTCCTCCCTGACCCACCATGACTAAGTCTATTAACAGACATTCTGTGAGCTTGTGTGCCAGGCTCTGGGAACATCCAAATAAGAAAGGCTTTTCCTCTCTAGGAAAATGTGTGACTGAGTCATCCAGGGTGACCCCTGGGCCAACCCTGTGACAGAGTCATACAGGATCACTAGACCGCAGTAGTGGGAAGACATGAGAGAGAGATCCAACAAGGCCAGCCTTGTTCTGATGGGAAGTCCCCAGTTCCCATTTCCTTTCTACTGCTTACTCTTCCAGAAGAGTCTTCACAGCTGATTACTACCTTATGTAAAGAGGGGTTTCAACAAACCTATACATATCATTCCCAAGTCCCCAGCAGCCATTTTTATGGTGTCCTATCCTGTACTAACATAGGAGTTGGTTACCTACATGGGTGCAGCCAAGACACCAGGTAATGTCTTGGGTTCATGAAACAGAATGCTGTAAGGACCCTCAGTGGACATCAGCCAGCTTCTTCTCTTACTTTATCAATAGAGAAACTGAGGCCCAGATGAAGAACTTCCCCAAGATTACCCTGAGTCAGGCTGGAATCTGAGTGGTGGCCCCAAGGCTAAGGCAGCTTGGATTACTTCACCATGAGGTGATCTAGAACATGGTTCAGCCACCAGTGCCCAGCTGAGCTCCCTCTGCTGGCTGACCCCATGACCTTAGGGCAGACAAAAATTGTTAATTTGTTTTTTGTCTCAGGGTCTCAGTTTCTGCACTGATAAAAACAAAGATGGGCTATGGTCAGGGGGATGGTGATTTCCGTGACATCACCTTAGGAATAAGCTCTTACTGTGTTAGGTTTTGGGAGAAGTCCCTGGGGTGAGGAGGGCTGGACCAATGCTACAGTCCTCTGATGCTACCCTCTCACTTGCTGCAGAGATCATCTTTCTGAGGGCTGTCACACCGCTGTACCCTGCCAACCAGGCCGACATCATCTTTGACATCACAGAAGGGAACCTACGGGAGTCCTTTGATATCATCAAACGCTATGAGGACAGCATGACTGTGGGTAAGTTCTTCTCTGCATTGGCCGAGGTCATGTGATTGGTACACCCTTTCTGCATCCTCTTCAATCCTTTCAGAATCCCCTTCTCAAGTCCAGTTTCACCTAGCCACCAGATTCTAGTCAGTAGCCCCCTACTCAAATCTGGGAAGCCCAGTGTGAAGGAATCTGCTGAGAGCTCCCCCTGGCCATGCTATGACTGTACTGTAAACATTGTCAGCCTCAGTCTTCCCACTTACAAAATGGGTAGATTAAATAGATCCTGCATCTCATAACTGAATTTCAAAGGCCATTCCAAGTGTGCCAGGGCCACATGTGTGCAAGGGCAGCATGCCTTGATCAGTGGGAGCTGGTCCGTCTGCCATTGCCATGATGCTATGAGAAGACAAGCAAACTGGGCTTCAGAGGGCCACATCTCCTGTCCCTGTGTCACTGGGTAAGAACCGAAGCCGCCACGGCCAAGCCTTTTGGCGTGTGGAGTCTGCTGTTCTCACTCCCAGGATGGCCAGTGTCTCTGAAACACAGAGGCTGATACAAGGACTGTCAAAGGACCCTTCGGTACTGGTGACACCTGGGCTCAGTGAGGAGGAAGTGAATGAGCCAGGCACTGGTACAGGCGTTTACAAACTCTGGGAGGGGAGGTGTTATCTGTGGGCCTTGAAGACAACCTGCTTACCTGAAAAGTCCTTTTGGCTAACTCTTCCCTGTGACCTTTACCACAGTAGCTCATCAGAACTGTCTTCATGGATTGTTTATTCGAGGAGAGTGAAAACCGTCTCATCTACCATTTCTGAATTAGATTTATACTCTGAATATTTTAAAGCAGTTGAGAAATTGGGCGACAGATCCTGCTCTGCCCTAGACATCTGTTTCTCTTGTGTTCCAGGCTCGCATTGAGGTCTAGGTCAGAGCAGAGTCTTAGATAACCTGGTCCCCAGGTGGCGCTGTTGGATCTCAGAACCTCCATCCTGCCGTCCTCCAACCCTGACAGTTGTTAAACTGGCAGCTACAGAAAGGGAATCGTTACTGTCCGGTTGCCAAAGAGCCATTTATAACATCTTTACAATCTCTTAAATGGGTTTGCATGTTGTAAACACGACTGAGTCATTTGGGGGCTCACCACCCCCAGCTACCTCCTCCGCTGTTTGGCAGCAAGGATAATTAGTTAATTACAATTAATGGTTCAGCAGCCTCACTGAGATCCCAAGGAGAGGGCATGCAGCCCGCTGCCAGCCATCATAAGCCTAACCCTCAGCTATGGACAAGAAGAGGTGCCATAGGGGTGGTGCTTAGTTTCTCCTGCTTCAGTGTGAGTGACAATAAGCACACCAGCACTGGCCTGCCAAAGCCCCCTAGTGCTTGCCCTGTGAGTGACCTGTTGCTATGGTGTGACACAGCCCAGGCCCCTGTGATTACAACCCTAGAACTTTCCAGTTTTCTTATTCTCTTTTCTTTTCTGCACATTTGAGTTACTGACCCTGGCTGGCTCTTTGTTTAGAGATAGATACTGATCCCTACCCCGTGTGTGCATATGTGTGTGTGTTCATTTGTGCATGTGTTTGTGTGTGTTCAGGCCTCACCCCAATTCTCCTCTTAGGAATTGGCCTTGGCCATTTTCATATCTTCTATTTTCAGCTAAATCTGTCCTGGGAGTGATCAAAGCTGGAAAGTTGAGCAGACGTGAGTCTGATACCACCAGTGTCCATGGTGGGCTACAACAACACTCCAGACAGAGCAACCCTGGGTGTGTCTGCTTTTTGGCTTCCCGTTGGCTAGGCCAGAAAATTCTGGTTGTGTTAGACCCAGGAGTCCTCATCTTTTCCAACTACTTCCCCAAGAGAAGAAACAAAGTCTGTTGAGGGGCGAGGGTGCCAGTCTTTGCTTATAAGTGACTCAGGGGCATAGCTGGCCACGAAGTAGCCCTAGGTGTGGGATGAGTGACCACAGGTAACCTTCAGACAGTGGGCATCCTGGGAATGGAATGCAGCAGAGGCCACAGGGAATGAGCATTTCCTTCACTGTGTTTGGTCATGGGTGCCCTAATCTTTGGAATTCTAGGCTTGGGTGGCATGGGAATGAGCCCCCAGCCCTCAGAAATTCCTGGGCTCATCTCCTTGCTTACTGAGTGACCCAGGCTTTTCCACTCCTCAGCAAGCTTGTAGGGTGTTCTGTCTGGTGCACACATCACCTCCTAGATGGAGAAGGGTCCCATCTGAGACAAACTGCACTGAGTGGGTACCAAGGCTGTTTGTGGTTGTGCTTTGCTCTCTGATTTATCTTTTGGACTCAGTTCTATGCTTGAGATATTTTCCCTGAGGTTTCTTGTAGCCTAAAACTTCTCAGGGTACTTAGGGATGTCCCCCCAGGACCTATCTTGTACATGACTCTAGATCTGACCACTGCCGGGTGTGTGTGTGTGTGAAATTTTCTTTTGAGTTTCGGCCCAGCATGAAGCAAGCCTGGGAACGGGATTTATTCCTCATGGCTTCTTGCCATCTCTGCACACTCTCGCCCCCGCAAACTTGTTCAGTCCTTGAAAACATGATTGCTGGGAATGGGACAGGAAGATCTCCCCTGGGCAAAGGAGAGAACAGAGTCAAACGACCTCCTAAGACTGGGCAACGGCACAGGTGCGTCTTCTGATTTATCTTAACAGTTCAGTACTCATTTCAGGATCTGCATTAAACAGTAGCCCTAAGGCTTGGTTATCCACAAGAGCATAGTTCCAGGCTATGCCGAGCTGCCGTTTGCTGCTCCCTTTCAGACTCAGGAGATTTCTGTGTCCCTGGCAAGGGCCGTGGACCTGTATATGGCCATGTCAGAGAACTTGCCTGCTCATGGGACTTGCTGAATACCTGCCTGTTTCTACCACAACCTATGTGAGCACTCCCTACAGATGGCTTCCTTAGAGAGAGGCCAGGTCCTAATAGAGTCTCCTCACATATACAGGAGCCTCACAGATCAGTGAGCCTGTGACACAGCAGAAACTAGCATTCAGTCTCTAGAACATGGAGAAATTATCTCCACTCAGGGACAGGGAAGCAGGGGATGGGGAGAGCCGTCTGGCAATGGAGACCAGAACTAGCATAAACCTAGGCTTCCCCAGAGCTAGAGCCCATAGATGGCCAGTGCTGGCATAGACAAAGTTCTCTAAGTTTCGGAATCTCAGAAAAATAACCAGCAGATGAACCTTTAAGGCCCTGTGGCCATGGCATTCAGGCCCTTGAAAGTGACGAAGTGCCTGAGTGAGCGAAAAAACAACCTAAAAGGGCCAGGCTTCCTCTAATGTGTCTTTGGGTCTTAGGGGATCAGGGAGATGCTGCCCAGGGCGGAGCTGATGCCTCTGCAAAGCCCCTCGCATTCCTCCTTCTCCAGCCGTCAGTGAGACATGAAGAATGCTTCTCCAGCCTGTGGAGAAATGCTCTATTTAATGCCTGGGGCATGCTCGGGCCACCACAGAGCTGCTCTATCCTGCTCTGGGTTCACACTTTACTCTGTGGAGCCCAGGCTGTAGTCAACATGCTCGGGGAAACTGGATAGTAACTAATGGGTGTGGGTCAGTCACTGTCAGCCTGAGTCCCCAGGCCTCTGAGGTTTAGTAGGTAACGGGGCCCCGGTCCCCCCATCCACCTAGCCACTCGCAACTTTTCAACTGTTTTTCTAGAAGTTAAAAAAGAAAAATCTGTCTAGAATGAGGGTTGGCTTTACCAAAATTTCTACTAAAATCTCAACCACAGCCAAGAGAACACTCAGCTGATAATGATTGGGGGGGTGGTGGCCTAATTTTGCATTGCCATCCTGACCCTGCACCCCATAATCCTCTGCAGGACCCTTAGAAACTTCAGAAATCACCTAGTGGTTGTCCACATGACAGATATGATGGTACAGATGTTAACAGTGGAACACACAAGCCAGGCTTCTCAGGGAGGGTACCACAACTGGCAGGCGTAGTTGAAAGGTGTTCGAGGACCATGTCAGACACAGAACTGTCCCACTACACTCTCATGAGACCACCATGAAGCCATGTCTTGCCACTATGTACCCAGTGGTATCTAACCCACTGGTATCTGCCAGTAGTGGGTAGGTCTGAGTCCCATTAAATAGTCTTGGGATTCTCAATCCAAGCTGACATTTAGGAATAAAGGCCTCCTCAGATCCCTGTGACCAAGAGATGTGGTTCACTGGGGTGGGACAAGGTTCTGGAGCACCTATTTCAGTTCTCCACCTAGCTAGGACCAGATGTCTCTGTTCTGGCAGGTGCTACACTAGGGCTTGTGAGGACACTCAGCATCATGTCTTTTTGCCTCCATCTGCCCATGGACCTGGCAGGCTGGGCATCCAGAGCCCCAGTGCTTAGCAGTTCCAGGATGGAGAACTCAGGTGGCCAATGGGGTCACGTGTGATCCAGGGAGGTTTTTTTGAAAGCTGCACAGGACTCTCCCAGCTGGAGACAGCTCTGGGGAAAAGCTGCTATGACCTCTACACTTCACACTCATTTCTAGGCGAGTCCCAAAGTCTGACTTTGTGTGTGTGTGTGTGTGTGTGTGTGTGTGTGTGTGTGTGTATGTGTGTGTGTGTGTGTGTGTATGTGTACAGAGCATGGCGTAGGGGGCCAAGAACAGCTGTGGGTGTGTATGGGAGATAATGGGCAGGAGATCAAGTATGTGGATACATGTGATGTTTGATTTCTTATTGGTCCCCTGCTGTGCCTTGCAGAAGGCACACCGTTTGGGAGTATAATAACATCAGGGTCAGGCCTCATGTTCCTAGTACCTTAGGTGCAGGAACAGGGCTAGACAACTTTGCCGAGTTTTTCTCTAGAATCACCTGGTGCCAGTGCTTCTCTGTCACCCAGCCTGTGTACTGAGCCCCTTCATCTGTTCCAGATGCAGCCTTGAGGATGCTAACCATTGGGACTGGCATGAGGAAAAATGGGAAGTACCTGTCTGGGTCTTATGGTCAACTGACAGTCAGGCCCATAGGTCTGTTTTGTGTTGTCCTTGAGCTCCTTACCCCCTGGATGGCTTTGGGGGGGGCAGATTCTAGGTACCTTCAGAAGATGTGTGGCCTCCTTAGCTCCAAGCATGGGTGTGGCTGGAGTGAGCCCCATGTAGCTAGAAAAGTTGGACTGAAAGATGGGATAGATGGTCTTGGGTACTATTGCTGTGTTAGGTTAGGAAAGAGACACTCTGATTACAGAGTCCCTTCAGTGTGACCTATAAAGGGATTTGTGAGAGAGGCCTTCACATGCTAGGTACATGGAGATCTATAGAAATCCAATAATGGTTTAGGTGCTGTGAGTCCAGGATTTCTGGTGTGGGATCTGAGCGGGGCTGTAAGTGCTAGACTTAGCTGGGTTGAAAGTAGATTCAGGTTCATGGTCAAGTGGGACTCAGGACAACTGAGTCAAGGAAAGAGCATGTGCGGCTGACTCCTCACAGACTCCAAAGAAGAGATGGTGTCTCATGGGACCAGCAGCAGGGCAATGCCTCTGACACGCACATTCAACTAATTTGACAAGTATTGTTAGAAGTTGTCTGGGCCAGAGTCTGTGTTGAGGTTCATGGCTGCAGCTGGTAGGGCTAGAACAAACAGACATATGCTCCATGATGTCACTCTGTGACTAAAGGGTCATCACTGAGGTGCCTCTGCACAATATGCAGTCTATCTGCTAGGAAAGTATTTCTAAGCGGAGAATCACCTGCATGGCCTGACATCAACTGAGCGTGAGTGTATCACACACACACACCCCACCCCGTATAACACTCCAACACCTCATCTTTTTATTTATGACTGTAGTTGTTTTGAAATAGGCTCTCGCTTTGAAGGCTGGCCTGGTACTCTTGCTGTAGCTTCCCAAGTGCTAAGATTACAGGCGTGACTCCACTATTCCATGCCCCCTCTTAAAGATCACAGAAACACCAACATTTGAAACCGACATTTAAAGTCTCATCTGTGAGTGCATTGAGCCCAGGGGTCATCCACTGAAGTAAACTATTTGAAAATTACCAAGGACTAGGATGTTCCTTTTTAGGGTCATTTGCAATTGATTCCAAGAAGCCCTGATAAGAAGCTCTTCTGGGCTTGGTTGGGGGGTGTCTATGCTTCTAGTTCTGTGGTTGCATGCTAATTACACAACCTCCGTTTTCTTCTCAGAAGATCAACACAGTAGTTCTTGCCCTGTGGGACCATAAGGATCAAGGTGGTGTATTTAAACATAAGGTTAGAGTAGGCTGCCTGTGTGGGCTGTTCAGACAAATGAGCTCCTGAGGGGAAGCAGTTTGGGCCTCTCTGGTGAGAGCTCAGAGCACCCTAAGGTGGCAATACACAAGGGGGTTGATGGGACAGTGCAAGACTGTTCAGTCCAATTCATGCACTGCCTGGGAACTGTTTAACAGGCATGTCCGATTGCCTGGGCCAATGAGTCTAGCCTGCCTTAATGCAAAATGGAGGACATGCTCAGCACATCCTGCCAGTCTTGAATTACCTTACTCATGCCATGAGGGCAGCGGTGGCTCTACCGTGTGCCTGGCCATGCACTAATCTCTGGGAAGCAGCCAAATATGTAAGTTGCTCACCTGCTTTCAAAAGGCTGCCTGGAGTTGGCTGCATATCTCAAGAGGGCGAGAGTAGCATGTGACAAGACTATCATGGACAGCTGAATGTGTTATACACTACAAAACCCTAGGATGTCATTCCCAGCTTGGTCTATATGCAGGACACATCTGTACAACTGTGCCTAGTGGCCCCAGAATAGGGGCTTGTGAATGAAGACCTCGACCTAATTCACCTTCTTTTCTTAGCTAGGAGATCTAGGTTAAGACTTAAAGTCTTGCCTGCCTTGGCTCTTTGGCATTGCATTGTCATCTTTGGCCCAGCTAGAAAGATCTGAGCTGCCTCTTTAAACCATTACCTCCTAAGGGGTTAAATATGAGAGACTGACCCTGCCCTGAAATCCAATTTGGCAGGTTTGGCCTGGGATCAGTGGGCATTGCAAACGACATTCAGAAACTCCACCTAAAACAACAGCACAGCCATCCCTGCCCAGTGACGAGTGATTGACCCTGTCCTGCCTTTCACGGCAAATCCCAGGGATTAGGCGCCTTCTCTTCTCCGGGAGGCACAGCCCTGTCACCCGGGGCCACACCCTGGCCAGCAGCCAACTTGCTTCCCGGGTGAGAGGCCCAGCCTCCTCCTCCTCAGTCTGGGATGGGCCAGGGCTTGACTCTGCCACGAGGCTGGCAGGAGGTGCAGGCAGGGCGGGGGTTGGGGGAGCATATCTCTCAAAAGGGACCAGACAGAAGGGTAAGTAAAGGACAGACACTTTTTGTGCTTCCTGTGTTGGGGTACCATGAAGCAGAGATGAGATGTATCTGACAACCTAAGGAAGGACTCTCAGAGAACCCTAGGAGATGGCCCACCCCCAAGCTTACAGACACAGATGCTCAAAGGTCTCCCACACATGAAATATATACCTCCAACCCACAAGCATGGGGGTATCTCAGTGGGGGCATGGCCTCTGCTAGGGGTCTACCAAAGTGATGCTAAAGGTCATAAGCAGCAGCCTGCCCTTGCCCAGGTGGCTCCAGGTGATCCCTGGAATTCTGCTTTGGCCGTAGCACTCAATCAATTGAGGCAGTGTTGCCTTCCCTGATAGGGCAGCTTTTGGGAGAACCTTACAGCCACCACTCTAAAAGAGGAGCAGATGTGATGGGATGTTCCACCCAAGCTAATCACCAAATAATGTCATTGCCCAGTTACAAGAGCCAGGCAGTTGGAACTGTGTGGGTAGAACTGTCTAGGTCCCTAAGAAAAATAGACGGGTCTAATACTCGCCTCACCCCTGGCCAGTGGCCATCATTAGATTAGATTGGAAGACTAGCCTGGCAAGTGTCTGGAGGTTTCATCCTTTTGCTCACTTGGTCTTTCTGGACATGTGCCTAAGTACATGGGGACTGTAAGCTGTAGGCATGTCCTTCTGAAAAGATGAAAGGCACAGGTCTTTAGCAGGTGTCTCTCCCAGAGTCAGTGAGAGTCTATATATATGCTCTCCTTACCCATCCCAGGTGAGACTCCACGATGCCCATAGGTGAATGACAGAAGAGCCAGCAGGCAGGGCTACACATGGACCACATGGCCACAGTTCAGGGGCAGGACTCTTGTATAGTTTCTGACCAAGGTCAGATGTGAGTCCTGGGAACCCTGAGATACTCCCCTGCTCACCAGACCCCTCCTGCCCTCATGGCTGCTGTTGACCAGACTCCCACCCTGCAGCTGCTTCCCAGACAGCTGATCCCCTTTTTCTTGTTATACCCTGGCTTGGCTGTACTACAGAGTGCAGGAGGCATCCTTCTGAGGAGTGGATTTGCCTGCTGTGGTGAAAGAGCTTAGTCTCTACTCTTCATGGCAGAACCTGAGACCCACTGGGTGGCTCCCTCCCTGCTGACACTCTGGTGTCAACTTTGTTTTTCCCTGATGCCCGGCTGGAGAAATACTTGCAGCCTAGTTCTTTCCCCCCCCCAACTTAGAACAGAAGGATCTGTCTGTCTGTCTGTCTGTCTTTATCACTGTAAAGGTAAGCAGCGCCTTGCCAAAAGCCCAGGCTCCAGGCTGCCACGATACACCCAGATCTGCCCACTGGTACCTTCAGCGTGTGGTACCCATCCCAGCCATGTCAACACCTGAAAGCATCCTCTCTCCTCTCTTAGACTTTAACCACAGTATCCACCTCCTTTTCCTCTTAGTAAACTTTTCATTTTTACAACCCACCTCAGGCCTTCTCTGGGTCACAATTGGAAGGAAGGCTATCCAAGGGAGAGATGTGCCCCCCCACACCCCCGCGTTGTGCACTTTTGATCCCAGTGGCAAGCAACAAACAGTGTGATACACAAAGTCCAGTGGTGACCAGCAGCACTTCAGGAAGTGGGAGGGAGGGGCAGGAATGGTATACCGATCTGAATCAGGATAGTGGGGACCCTGGCAAAGCCCAGGAAATGAGCCTCAGGTAAACTAGAGGAGGAGAGTGCTATAGACTGAGGGAAAGGTGAGCACAAAGCCCTAAAGCAAGTGCACTCAGTGTGCTAAGGCAGCTAGAGCAGAGGAAAACTGGAGATGGAATCCTGGAGTCACAGGAAGGCCTTTGCCATGGCTTTCCACTGAGCAATGCAGGAAGCTAACAAGTAGCAAAGTTCCTCTAGATGTCTCCTGGGGTGGCTGCCACCATCCTCCAGGACACCAAGATGATGGTGGATCTAACCATGGGGGTCCATGTGGACAGATAGGGACTTTGTTGATAAGCCAGATGGGGACTCCGGTTTGATGGCAGGTATTTGGTTCAGAAAAGCTGTAAGGTAAGTAGCCCAAGTGGTGACATGGGGACAGGAGAATGGAAGGTTATGAGCCTTTGTTCAGTCCCTGAGTTTAGGGGCTTGTCAAATACCACCAGTGATGTGACTGGAATCATAGGCTGGATCCTTCCAGAAGGGATAGTAGTTAGGGCCTCAAGAATGGGTGAGCTCATTAGCATGGGAAGAAGAAAGAGAAGGAAAGGTCCAGATTGAATACGAGCCAAGGAAGTCACAGGTTCCAGAGGCAATGGCTGACAGCAGTAACAGGAAGGACCAGATGCTGAGAAGGGCTGCCAAGCTATACTGCTGAGAACCAGGCTAGTTGGGGACCAAGGACAGTTCTTTGTTGTTGGCAATATTGGGGTCTCTGGTTACCTCAATAAGGCTGTTTCCATGGACACTGGAGGGGCCACTAGGACCTGGAGCCCTAGTCCTAGGACCACTTTTTGGAAAATTGGCAACAGCCAGAATGTAACAGTGGCAATGGGAGGGTCCTGGACCAAGTTGCAGCAGGTGAGGGTTTGTGTGCCTTTCTCATCGCTGATGGTGTGTATGTGTATGTGTGTGTGTGTGTGATTGGTGTCATGCTCCTTTTATCTACCCCCTCTTTGTTTTTTGAACACACACATATGTACATGTGTATGAACATGCACCAAACACCTACTAGGAGGTACCAGGCCCTCTCACCCATCGTGTCCAGAGCACTGGAGGACCTATTGGGTTCACCTTCTAGAAATGGATGATAAAGGGGTTGCGAGCCCAAGTGGAAACAATGAGACCTGACCCAAGGGTCTGTGTGGAGGAGAGAACTTCAGTGGGGGCTGGAGAGATGGCTAAGAGCACTGGCTGCTCTTCCAAAGGACACAGGTTCAATTCCCAGCACACACGTGACAGCTCACAACTGTCTATAACTCATGTTCCAGGGGCTCTGGCTCCCTTATACATACATGCAGGCAAAACACCAATGTATATAAAATACAAATAAATAAATTATTTAGAGAGAAAGAGAGAGAGAACTTTGGTAATGCATGACCCCACTCAAGGCTGGAAGGTTCTCCATGTCAGCTGAGAACCACTCCAAGCCCCTGACTCTGTGGTGGCTATGTAGGGCTTAGGAATAGGTTTTTCTTGTCATTGCCACAAAATAACCTGAAAGAAAGAAAAGAGGGTCCCTTTTAGCCCAAAGTTCTCAAGGGTCATCACGACACAGAGGGCATGGTGGACTAGCTCACACTGTGGAAGAAGAGGTAGGTGGAGTATGCCAGTGCTCAGCTATCTTTCTCCCTTTATAATATCAGGGTCCCTATCCCATAGGTGGCCCCATCCCATCCCAGTTAATCCTCTGGGAAACCTAGAGTTGTGCTCCTCAAGTCTCCTAGGTGATTCTAAATCAATTACCCCGAGTGTGAAGACTGACAACCACAGAGAGGAAGGAGGGAGATTTGGGAGGGGGCAGGATAGTGTGCTTAGGTTCAAATGGTGCATTTGGGACTGTCTGCCTATTCTTGTGTATGGGGCTGGGGCTAGAAGGACCCTGCAGAGAGCTGAGTAGGACCAGGGTCAAGGCAGCGGACACAGGAAAAGGAGAGACAATGCCTTGCCCATCGTATCACAGCTACACTTTTACCGACTCAATATAAGTATGAGCTTCAGACGGTCTATCTTTCCAGAACATCGCCCAAAACTTTCTTTCCTTTCTTTGTTAAAGCTATGAGGCACGGGGAAGACACAGTGGCCCAGGTTCTGGTTGGAGTTGCCTCACCTGGCTGTGTGAGCTTTAGCGACTCACTCAGCCACCCTAAGCTTTGATTCCTTCCCAGCAAGCCACAGAAAAAAAACGATAGTACTGATCCCAGCCACAGCACTTAGCGTGTGAGCTGTGCCTAGTGCTGCAGAGAATGCTGGTTCCCTGGCCCAGACATGGGTCGGGGAGGTGTAGATCTGAGGTGATCTCTTTACATTTCTCCCCAGGGCAGCTGTGCCCTGAGCTTTGCCCTGAGCTTTCCTCCTCTGCTTGGCTGCTTGCAGGTGTCTACTTGGTGCATCTGCTTTTGCTCACTGGAGACTCGGGGCGGGGTACATTTATAATAATCCCGAAATACGGCTGATGAGTTTTGCTGAAACATGTTGAGTGACATTTGGTATTTTAAATATGCAGCCTAGACCCCTGGTCCTCCTTCCTTTCCGGCCATTATGGGGTTTCTCGGGCTGGCAGGAAAGGCAGGATGTGGGGAGTTCAGACACAGCCCCAATTCCTGATGTGCTGGCTCTAGAATTCCAGAAACTTCTGCCGACTTTGCTGAATGTTTTCTTTAAAGAATTATTTAATTTATTTTATGTGTTTGAGTGTTTTGCCTATATATATGTGCATACTGTGTGTGCATGCCTGGTGTCAACAGAGCTCAGGTCAGAAGAGGGTTTTAGGTGCCTTGGCACTAGAGTTATTGATGGTTGTGAGCTACCATATAGGTTCTGGGAACCAATCTCAGTCCTCTGCAAGAGCAGCCAGCATCCTGCCAAGCATCCCTTCCTTCCCCCAAAGCTGAAACTTGATGAGTATCTGAAGCCATGGGAAGAGTATCCGCATTATGAAATATCTCACATGGTGAAATTCTGCTTCGCCTGCAGCATTCGGAAGGTCTAGAACGTGAATGTGAAACAGGTGAAGTTCACGTTCAGATGTGTGGGTCCCTCCCTGCCATATAACAGGACATGTTTAATGCAAACATCCCCAAGTCGACATCACTCCTGGTCTCAGGTGTTCTGAGTGGGAGTCCTCAGCCCAAGCCAACAGCGCTCGCTCTTCCATGCTTTGGCCCAGGCTGCCTGTCCCAGCCTGTGGTTCTGATCCTGGGAGGTTTGCTGAGATCTGATGAACGCTTCTTTCCAAGTGTGACACATGTGTGGGGGTGTAGAGTCAGGGTGGGGAGTGGACACTGAGGTCAGACATCGAGCTCAGCCTTTGCCCTTTCTTCTTGGAGGTGAAATGTCAGTGCTTTGGGCTGTTGGTCATAATTTCCCAATACTCCTGCTTGGAGGTGATAATTTCCATCTGTGTAAATTGCACTCAATGCTTGACTGTGTGGCTCATGCACTCAGCAGCTGTTTATTGGATAAATCAGGCCCAGAGGAGCCCGGCATGCAGGACTAGCTAAGACATACTGCCCTTGGCCTTGGCTTTGTACTACAGTGGAGTGCTTGTGAGGAGGAAAATGTGCCGTACCCCGCCCCCAGTCTGGCTTCAGGTAGTGATAGTTTCTAATGCTCTGCGTGATAATGACATGTAGCTTTCAGACCATCCCCTTTACCTTTCCCTACTCAAGCCTCTGTCTGTTCCATTGCTATAGCATCACACACAGTGTCTGGACTCATAATCTTGTTCGTTGAAATACTCTGACAGCCCTATCCACTCCATTACACGCTGTCAGTTCCAGTCACAGCCCTTTCATGTCAAAAGCTGAACTTGAGACCACGTGAGGCCTTGCATGAGGTCATACAACTGGCCAGCGCAGAGCCAGCCCAGGAACCCAGATATCTGGACAAAATGTCTGAAAGCCAGTCAGGTGTACAGAGAGCTCAGATGAATTTTTATGTCATTTCAAATAGTTGATAGACAGCTGAATACATTACATGGAGGGAGCTCAGATGGGTTCTGCTAGCCCCATGAGACAGACTTCCTCTGCTGGACTTATGTACTTTGTGTTCAGGATCAAGGATCCAAGAACATCAGCTTCAGGTTACACAGCAGAACTGAGACATGAAGTGAGCTGCCTCAGGGGGCTACATTTTTTTCAATAGGGGGAAAAACAGGCTTAATTATATCTCTAAGAGGTGCAGACATGCTGAGGAGGAATACCAACAGCCTGGGACCTGGAGCAGAAATGCCTAAAATGAGGATTTGGGTGGTTCAAACTGTTGAACTTAGCTCCACAGCCCTCCCCCACCCCACCCCGTGTGTGTGTGTGTGTGTGTGTGTGTGTGTGTGTGTGTGTGTGTGTGTGTGTGTGTGCATGCATATGTGCATGTGTGAGAGAGAATACATGTGAATGCAGGCACATGCAAGCATGATGTACAGGGGTGTGCATGCACAGTGCATGTGTGAAAGTCAGAATACAGCCTTTTGTGGTCCGTAAGCACCTCCTGCCTTTTGCTTGACACAGGAACTTTGGCCTGGAACTTTGCAAAGTAGGCTAGGCTGGTTGGCCATTGAGCTCCAGAGATTAGCCTGTCTGCCCCCATCTTGCCATTACTGGGTTACAGATGTGTCACCACACCTGGATTTTTACATGGGTGCTGTGGATCCAAACTTAGGTTGCAAGGCAAGCACTTTATGTAGCAAACCATCTGCCCAGCCCCTCATTGCTTTTTTCCAGAGCCATTGGAAAGTTGGAAACACCCCACCAAAAGGGGTGGCCATGTTAGTCTACATGGACATGGGCCACTTCCTGCTACACTGGTCAGTCAAATAAATAAGGCCTTTGCCAAAGCCTTCCATAACTCCCAAATGCTTGCAGGGCAAATGTTTGTTGTTTGCTCCTTTTTTATTGTTTTTTGAAAATCAATATCAAACTTTATATAAAAAAGCAAAACATTCGGAATAGATTAAAAAAACATACAGTAATAAAACTTCTTTTTTCTCATGAAACATACAAAATAAAATCTAAAGCTTCTCAAGCCAGGTTAGGCTCAGTTACAGATAAAGAAAGCACAGGAGGTCACAGCTAATGCCTGCCATGCACTAGAGCCACCACAAATTTCTGCTAAGCAACTCTTCTATAGTCAACCAGAAGGTTTGTTTTGTTTTGTTTTGTTTTGTTTTGTTTTGTTTTGGTGTGTGTGTGTGTGTGTGTGTGTGTGTGTGTGTGTGTGTGTGTTTTAAATCACTTTATTCACACATCATCTTTCAATTAAAAAAGAATGTTTTTGCTTAAAGTCCACTAATGAGTGAGTACATCCCCTGCTTATCCTTCTGGGTTTGTGATACCTCGCTCAGGAGGATAGTCTCCAAATCCATCCATTTGCCTGCGAATTTTAGGATGTCATTTTTTAAACTGCTGAGTAGTACTCCATGTGCAGATGTACCACAGTTTGTTAATCCATTCTTCAGTTGAGGGGCATCTAGGTTGTTTCCAGGTTCTTGCTATTACAAATAACGCTGCTATGAACATAGTTGAGCTAATGCTTTGGGGGTGTGAATGTGTGTCTTTAGGGTATATGCCTAAAAGTGGTATTGCTGGATCATTGGGGAGATTCTGAGAAACCTCCTATTGCATTCCAGAGTGGCTGAACAAGCTTACACTCCCACCAACAATGTTTGTTTGCTTTTAATTTTTTAAAAAATGTATACAGTATATTTTGATCATATACTTTCTGTTCTCTGCCTCCTCCCAGATTCTCTCCTACCTTCCTACTCACCCAGCTTCATGTTCTTTCTCTGTGTCTCCCTAAAAAACAAACAAACCCATAACAACAACAAAAAGCTCGTGCACACACAACATGGAGTTTGTTTTGTGTTGATCAATGAAACCTGTCCTGGAATATAATTGATGTACTCAGTGACATTCTATTGGAGAAAATCAATTTTCCCTTTCCCAGAAAGTATTAGTTACAAATACATTCTTGATTAGTTACAAATACGTTCTTGAGGGGTAGGACTTCATCCCTGCCCCTACCTTAGTTCTGGGATTTTGTCTGATTTTCATTGGTTTAGGTCTTCTGTGTGTTGTCATGGTCTCTGTGGATTCATTTGTGTGTAGCCTGTGTCTGGATGATGCTGTTTCCTTGGAGTCATCTACCACCTCTGGCTCTTAGTCTTTCTGCCTCCTCTTGCATAGATCCCTGAGTCTTGCAGGGAGGAAGTTGATAAAGACATCTCATTTAGGGCTAGCTACTCCAAGGTTTCTTACTGTGCATTGCAGGGAAGCACTTCAATGAGAGAGCCTTGCCTCCTTCATAGAGTGCTATAAGAAAGCAAATGCCATGAGCAAATATAGAACAGAATCACGTGAAATGAGAAGTGCAATGTCAAAGAAGATGATCATAGTGGACCTCAGATGATGGGACCATGGGACAGAAGACTGCTGAGCTCAGCAACACAGGAGGAAGTAACTGTAGACCGTGCCTCCAGAATTTACAAGCCAATTTCTGACTCCCAGAATGGGCCTTGTGACTCCCAGTCTGTAATATAGCCTACAGTAGCCTATGGGCCCCACAAAAGAAGGAGCGGTTTGCTCTAAAAAATTATAAGAGTTTTAGAATAAAATGCTAGCCGGGTGGTGGTGGTACACACCTTCAATCCCAGCACTTGGGAGGCAGAGGCAGGGGATTTCTGAATTCGAGGCCATCCTGGTCTAGAGTTAGTTCCAGGACAGCCAGGGCTACACAGAGAAACCCTGTCTCCAAAACAAACAAACAGAATAAAATGCTACCTGTAAGGTCAGAGGATAATGCACTCTTAGGGTCCCCTCAAGAACTGGTTTCATTTCTTTTCCCCCACTCTTCATCTCCTTCAGTTATTATGGATGAACTCCTTCCAGGCGCCCACCCAAGCCCTGGGGATGGTGGGACAGGCATGAACACTATGCAGTCTCTGCCCCGAATAGCTGGCTGGACTGTCCCATGAAGTGGGCAGGTGGACCATTACAGTTGAAAACACACATCCTTCCTGCTCTCTGAGTTCCTACTTACTCAGCACAACCCAATTTAAATATCAGTATCTCCATAGAAACTTCCTCAAATCTCCCTGTGTAGATTGACCTCTATGGGCTAGACGGAAGGATAGCTGGAAGAATGGTTGAGATAGATGGGTTAGATAAATGGATGAGTGGGTCAGTGGGATAGATGGATGGATGGGTAAGTCACTAAATGGATCAATTGACTGGTGGGTAAGTAGGTGCATAGATGGATGATGGGTGAATGAAAAGATGGCACCTGATAGGAAGCTATGAATAAAAAGTTGGCCCCAGAACAAGCCATTTATTGGCATCTGTTGAGTGCCAGGCACTGGGGACCAGCTGGGTTATTTATGTCATCTCTCATAAAACACTGTGGCCTGGTTTTGGTCAAGGTGAGGGCAAGTGAGCGAAGGTCATGTTTAAACTAGTGAGATGGAGGAAACCTGTTCTCTGCAAACAGGGGTGCAGAAATGTGTGGCTGCACTGAAAGGGTGGCAGCTCGGTCCTCTTGGGGGTGTCTAGTATAGGAAAGATAGCTCTTGCCTGATCGAGACTATGGCTAATTGGAGGTACCACACAGACTTCAGGTCAAAGGGGCAGAAAACAGAAGATTCTGGATGAACAGGAAGGAATGCATTCCTTGTGCCTGCACCCACACAAATTCTTGCTTAACCCAGTCAGCATCACTGGCTGTCTTAGTCATCTTTCTTGCTATATGCAAAGATCCTGAGCAACTGCAGACTCATGTCAGGGATGTGGCCTGGCACCTGGAGGCCCTGTAGACCGCTTTCCCCTGAGGCCAAATGTGCTTTGGTGCCTTGTCCTACCATGTGGGATCTACAAACTAAACAACCAGCCAACAGTATGGAGGTTCTAGTCTTCAGCTATGACAAGAATGATCCTTCATGGGTTTCCTGATATGATGGGTTTAGGTGCAAACATTTTCTACCTATTGGAGCACAGAGATCTCATTGAAATATTGTTTGTTTTATAGCCAACAGTCATTTCTGAATGACTGTGTGAGTATGTGTGTGTGTATGTGTGTGTGTGTGTGTGGTGTGTATGTGTGTTGTGTGTAGTGTGTGTTGCTGGGGATTAACCTTCACACTTACTGGGAAGTACTCTGTCACTTAGCTGTATTTTCCTAAAATATTGAGACAGGATCTTATAAGTTCCCAAATTGACCTTGAACTCATACTGAAGCCCAAGGAGGCCTTGAAAATTTAAACCTGTTTTTATCTCCCAAGTAGTTGAGATTGCAAGACCATGCCACCAGTTTGTTTGGTTTCTGATTTTTGGTTTTTATTTCTGTCCACAGAAAAGGAAATTGAGGCTCAGAGCAGTTACACACCTCCTCTAACCTAGGTCTGTCACACTCAATCCCTGTGCCCCATATGTGAGTTCTCTCTTACTTTTTCTGACCCAGATCTGCCCTCCACAACCTCTGCTGCATTCTCTACATTTGTTTTTAAATCTTTTATTTAGTGTACATGCATGCACACATACAAAGATGCACAGAAGACAACTTTCAGGAGTCCGTTTACCCCTTTTATTATGGGTTCCAAGTTTGCATGGCAAGTGCTTTACCCACCTACTCATCCCTATAGTCGAAAGCCTAGCCCCGAGGTCTGGATCTGAAGTCCCACAGCTGCTTATGAAATAATTGACTTGTAGTCTTAATATTATAGTAACTGCTGGGCCAGTATTTCAGTCATGTTACTGACTAACTCTTAGACTTTAAGTTAGCCCATTATTCCTATCTATATTTAGCCATGTAGCTTGGTACCTTTTCTCATTGCAGCATTCTAGTCTTGCTTCCTCTGTGTCTGCTGGCATCTCTCTTTTCTTCTTCCCAGAGTTTTCTTAGTCTGGGAAGTTGCCCCACCCATGCTTCCTGCCTGTCTTCTGGCCAATCAGCATTTTATTAAACCAATACAAATGGCAAATATTTACAGTGTACAAAGGCATTCTCCCACACATCCCACCAGTCCTCTCTACATTCTTATGTAGTTGGATATCAGGCACCTGTTACATACCCAGACTGACATGGCTATGTGTCTGAACTGTGGACCCTGTGAAGAGTCCCATGAGTATCCAGGAATTCTCACACGAATAAGATAGGTTGACATGCATGTCAACTTGTAGATAGAACAGTGTGGTCAACATGTATTTATTATTATGCCAACATGTAAATACAACATGATCCTTATCATTTAAGATCTTACTTAAGTTGAGCATGATGGTACATGCCTATAATCCCCAAAAATGGAATCCAGAGGATCAAGAGTTTTGGGTCATTCTCTAATACATAGTTCGCTTGAAGCCAGCCTGGGTTATGTGAGTCTCTGTTGCAAACCCTACTCCCCCAAAAAGTAAGATTTTATGATATCCATGTTATATGTTGGAATCTTATATGTCATTATAGACAATCAACAATATATCTGTGTCTAAATTATATTTTGAACAATATATATTACATAAAATATCAGCATTATATAAAATATATAATTTTTAATTTTAAAGATTATATGTATATGCATAAGCCTGTGTGTGGGTATGTGTTTGGGACTTCAGAAGAGGCTTTGGTTTCCTCTGAAACTGGAGTTATAAGATAATGTGAGCCACCTAGTGTGGGTGCTGGGAATTGAACTTGAGTCCTCTACAAGAAGTATGCACTCTTAACCATTGAGATCTTTCCAGTCCCTATATAAATATATTTAAATACTTCTCAATGGGGACAGAGCAGGATCTGACCTGAGCTTGTGGACCTTGATAATGCCTCTGTCCTGTAATGGGCCACAGGCTCCTTGGCCTCTCAGACTTTTATTTGAACTGTAGCTTCTTAGCCATGGGCAGAATGATGAGGACACCCCTTGCTCTCTGATGGCTAAAGTGGCAGTGTCTGGTAGATATCCTGTTGACCTGAGACCTAGGGAGAGGAACATAGTCATGCATGGATTAATGCTGAGAATATTATAGGCTCAGTACTGTGATCCCATCTGACCTGGCAGGCAGACCTAGCCCAGGGAGGCATGGCAGGAGTGCTCTGGCTGTTGGGGCCCACTGGCAGGCAAGGGGTAACAGTGAGCTTTTGACAGGTACCATATTTGTTTATAGACATTCAGAGGAAAAACGATGCAATGCTATGGCCATGGTGGGGATGAGAACGGGATGTTGATTGCCTATGGCGGTCTGTGCTGCCCTCTTCCCAGGATAAAACCAGGTTTGCTTAGGAAGAAGCCTGGAACTCCATCCAAGATGCTACAACAGAAGCCTAGAAACACAAAGATGTGCTGTGTCCTACATCTCCTTCTGGGCATGAACTAGATGGTCCCAATCAAGAACTAGTGACGGAAGCCATCATGACCCTCTGTTTTCTCTCAGGCCTCTGCTGCCCACTGGACACTGACAACTTGAGACAGGCTGCCTCTTGTACAGATCTTAAACCTGTGACAGTCTCATTTATAGAAACAAGCCTGGAACCAGCTGGTGGCTGTTTCTCCATATCTACTTCTGAGGCTACACACTTTATGCTCCACTTTGAAAGTTTTAAATTATCTCTGTGTGTGTGTGTGTGTGGTGCTTGTGTGTGCATGTATGTGCATGCCACAACACCCATGCAGAGGTCAGAGAACAAATTCCAAGAGTTCATTCTATTCTCTCATTGTGGGTTCCAGGAATCAAACTTAGGTGTGGACTTCTGCACCAAACATTTTTACCTGCAAAGCCATCTTGCTGGTCCAATGCTCACTTTCCACACAACATCCAAACAGGTGTGCCAGAGCTCACATTGGCTCTGTGAACAGCATATAATCAGAGAGCTGGTTGCTAAGTGTTTAGAAGTATATACCTTCATCCATATGCTTTTGGGTGAGTCCTGATCAAACCCTGTGGGACAAGGATGTCAGAGCTCTTGTTCTGTGCAGCGATGTGCCTGAGGTACTAGGAAGGACCCATCATAGGCTTGGTTCACATTGCTCTTCTGCAGGAAGGACACCTCCTCCGAGGAGCCTGCCCTGATTCCTAAAGCCTTCCATGTCTCCCCTTGTTTCTGTTGGATAATGCAAAGGCTTCTCCTGGAGCACAGTAGTTACGTAATTGTAACCCTGGACTCCTCATTAACTTTGAAACCAGGGCTCTGTTGGTGATCTTGGATGCTGTGCATGGGCCCCAGTGCCTGTGGAGGAGGGAGTGAGTGTGTGTGTGTGTGTGTGTGTGTGTGTGTGTGTGTGTGTGTAAATCAATCTGGAGGGAGGACTGTTCTGTTGGCAGATCTATATGTTACAGGAGCTCCAAGGACCTGTCTTGTAGGAACTTGGGGCTGCTCCTTCTGGAGGAGGGTGTTATGGACCTACCTTTACTACCTCCAGTAGTTATCCCAAAGATAACTACTGCTTTTTTCCCTTCCCAGTGGTCTTACCTAGGATCTAAGTGGGAAGGAGAAAAGGAAAGAAGGGTATGTTGGGCCTCAGCTCCATGCCAGGCCTTTGAAACCCTGTCAGATAAATCGTGGTAGAACAAGAAACCCAGGCTCCACAAGAATAGGAAAGCTGGCCCTGCCCCAGACCTGCTGATCCCCAAAGTCCAGACTCACGGTTTCCATCACATTCCAAGCTGTGTGGGACAGAAGGTAGTGAGTTCACTGTCATCTGTCCTTAGTGATGGGAAGCAACTCAGGGTGACCAAGGGGATAATTACATTGACATCTCAAGCATCTGCCTTGGGCTACCCCTCTAGTCTGGAGACTCCCAAGGAAACCCCCTTTCCCAAATACCCCTGTTGCTCTGTGTCTGCTGACATCCAACATCATGCCTTCTGTTCTCTCCCTAGGTGTTGTACGCCAAGTGCGGCCCATTGTGGGCCCATTTTATGCTGTCCTGAAGCTGGAGATGAACTATGTGTTGGGGGGCGTGGTCTCCCACCGGAATGTCGTCAATGTACACATCTTTGTCTCCGAGTACTGGTTCTGAAGGGCTGGTTTGCAGCATCAGCCAGGAGTACAACTCTTCCCCTGGCCAAACCCTTGCTGCCAATGACTGCCAGGTGCCTGTCTATAACCCTTGGGCATCCCGTGATGTTTCATGTTGATTTGTAAGACTACGTGCATTGAGCTGAGCCACATAAGTACGCCCAGCTGATGCAGTGTGGTGTTTAAACATTAAGTCTAGTTGCTCAGCTGTGTGGTCGATGCCTTGCTTTTAATGCAAAGGCTGAGTCTTGTTTCCTTTCCTTGTGTGTGGGCTAAGCCTTGCTAAGGGCCAAGGAAAGAGCTTGAAAGCCTCAGTCCATCTGAAAGCTAAAAAGTGGTGGCAGTTCTCGCCGAGACTAAGTGAGCGTTGACATTTTGGTACTTTTTTTTTTTTTTTAAACCAATTGGGCTCTGTGTGTTTAAAGTTGATGGCTGCTATGGAGTGGCACATAAATCAATGTACAATAAATTCTCCCTGGAGCAGCTGACAGCATGCCTCAGGGGCACTTAGGAGGTGGATTGTAGTTTTGTTCAAAGGAGGACAACCCCCCCCTTGGTAAAAATGTGAGCAACAGGTTTGTGTGTGGCCTGATGTGTTTTGGGGAGTGGCTGCTGTGTCCCAGTGTGTTTGTGGGGTGGCTAGTGTGGCTTTGTGTGTCCATGGGGTGTGTTCCAGTGTGTCTGTGGAGTGGCTGGTGTAGCCCCATATATCCATGGAGGTGGCTGGTGTGTTTCAATGTGTCCATAGAGGTGGCTGCTATGTCCCAATGTATCCATAGGGGTGATTGGTTTGTCCTGTTGTGTCTGTGGGGGGTGGCAGCCACCATTCCTCACAGGGGAAATAAGCATTTGGATCTTCCTGACAGCCTGTTACAGACTCTTTCCAGATGGGGCTTCTGCTAGCTCAGAGGTCATCTAAGAATTAGAACACTGCACATCTCCCCTAGGGGCATTTCAAGGTTTCTCTTGGTCCCAGAGCTCCATGTAAGACCAGATCCAGGCCAGCTGAATGTATTAGTGAGCAAATATCACTCAACATCAGTGATGGGCTGGGCAGAGCCCAGGCTCCTTCTTTGTACTTGCTCTCTGATTTTGTCTTAAGCACTCACATTCAGCTCTTCTTGTCCCGGACCCTGACCCTCACTGAGATGTTGGCCAACAACAGTGTTTATCTTCGGGGCGGGGGTGGGGTGCCAGTGCCGGAAGGTCTGGACAATTCCTCTTGGTATTGCAACTCTCAGGAACATGGACCCAGCCCCTGGGGAATCCTCAGTGTTCCTGAGGTCATTAGTTTGGGTCACTGTTCTGTCCAAACCATGCCTGGCCACCCTGATACAAGGGTTTATAATCTCTAGGCAACTCGAGCTGCTGGTTAGGAAATAACCCTGGTGGGGCTAGACAGTCTAGGGAGGACATTTGAACGTCTTCCTCATGCTGAAGAGTCTGGATGGGGAAGGGAAGCTGGAGCTCAGGAGCAATAGCTGCTCTCAGAGAGGACAGAGTCCCGTTGCCAGCACCTGCATCAGGTGGCTCAACACACACACACACACACACACACATACACACTTTCTTTTTTCTCTTCCTTCTTTCCTTTCTCCTTTCTTTTTTTCTTTCTTAACAACGTAGAATCTCAAGGAGGAAGGTGGGCAGGTTACCTGAAGGTTACCTGTTGCCTGAGGACCAAATCTGCCCTTCTAGGCTCAGCAAAGGGGATTCATTTTGCTCTCCTTCCCTCCCAGTGTTGATACTGGACTGAAGAAGGGAACTTGTTTCTCTCTCTCTCTCTCTCTCTCTCTCTCTCATGTGTGTGTGTGTGTGTATGTGTGTGTGTATGTGTCTTTTTTTCTTTCTCTGGGCACCTGTGTATGCTTGTGTGTGTATACATACATGTGTGTGCTGTATACATATATGTGTATCTGTGTATATATATGTGTGTGTACACAAATGTGAATATAAGGCCAAGGGACAAACTTG